>JAYJMF010000080.1:2477791-2488639 GCA_036873715.1 Salvia sclarea
AAAGATATTTTTGGTACAATATCAATAGTTTAGGTCTTTTATTGATATTATTGAAAGTTCAGGATATTTTTGGTACACATAGTTTAGGATTTAATATGAGATTTGCCCTTTTTTATACTACTACTTGATGGAAAAATTGACAATTAAATTACGAAATTTACTCCAAAATGCAATTACAATACGACTTTGGATCTTGGCAATTAAATATATGAACTTTCAATTTTTTGCAATTGGAATATGAGCAATTGTTTTGACGGATGAAAATTTGACTTGTTATCGATTTTTGGTGAGAAACGACGTCATTGGATATGGAATTTTTTAATTCCACGTTGAAAATATTAGCACATAGTCCGATTTTTACCCACCAAAAATGGGTTGAGTCCTAATTGCAAAAAATAGAAAGTTCATGTATTTAATTTGCCAAGATTTAAAAGTCGTGTTATAATTGCATTATGAATTTTGAATAAACGTGGAGTAATAATTTTATTCAATTTGCTCACTGGCCACCGGGTTCATCCTGTAGTGGAAGACACGGGTTCAATTCCCTTTGGGAACGAATTTGGTGATATATTATTGGAATATGAAATTTTTGGTGAACTAACTTCTTAACTTCTAATAATCAACTTTGTCGTTTAAAAAAAAAATAGTATTGCAGTTGTAGTAGTGTCACATTTCAACATCAAACTAAATATTGATAAAAGTTTAAAATAAAAAAGAAAAATAATGTTGGGCTGGATTCAAACGAAACACCCCACACACCTGAGGCCCGCCTCCACACTGCCGCCGTCTCTCTCTATCTCTCTTCTTCACATTCCCTTCCATTTCCATTTCCATTTATAGAGAGAGAAAGGGATGCTTGTTGTTGCGCTCACTGTGTCACTCTCTCCCACACGTGAGCTGTGGCTTGAATTGAAGAGAGGGGATTAGATTAGATTAGATTAATCCATGCTGCATACTATTTATAGCTAATTCGTCACACACTTCGCCATTAACACCACCTCCCTCGCTCCTCAAACCTCCCCCCATTATTCCTGCATTCTGTTTCTCTCGCAAGCTTCTCAATATAGTAACCATTAGAATTGCCGTTTTTATCCGCTCACAAATGGCCATTTGATTTATTTATTTTTGTGCTTATTTGTTTTTTTCTGTTGTCGAGACAGAGACTCGTTTGTGTTTCTCATTCGATTACTGAATTAATCGCCTGTTGCATTTCGGTTTGGTTTTCTTCTGATTTTAGCGATAGAATGTTGACGTGCATAGCTTGCTCGAAGCAGTCGAACGCCGCCGGATCTCTCCCGGAGCCGCCGGAGGACGACGGAAGCGCCGCCACTCCTTCACCCAAGAAGGCCATTAAAACCCTCACTGCGCAAGTAAACACTATTTTCCTTCCATTTTTGTTGTTTTTTCTCAATTTTTTTACAAATGTCACATTCATGGAGTGTTGCAGTAGTATTTTCCAGTATCCACTTTATATTTGCACGAATGAGGGAAGCGATCACACAGGCCAAAAACATGAACGCACCATATATTTATATGTTTTATTTTGTGTACGTAAATATATTTATGCGACTATTTCATGAAAACTGGTTTCTTAGCTTATTGGTGAAGGTCTCTCGATTATTAGAAGGAATTCACACGACATTATGATATGTGTTTGTCCATGTTATTTTTTATCTTTATTTTCCTATTTTGTCAATCTGACCCTGCATTCATGTTTTGTGTGGCATTTGTGTGTTTATGCATAGTGGATAGTATGCCATATATATTTCATCTGTTGTGTGTTTGATGTATTTATTCATCATTGCATGAATATTTTAGATCAAAGACATGGCTGTAAAGGCATCGGGTGCGTACAAGAACTGCAAGCCCTGTGCTGGTTCATCAGGGCACAGCAAGGGCCGGGACTACTTGGACTCAGATGCTGGCTCGGTGTCAGAGAGGTTCTATGGCTCGTACAGAAGAGCTGGCAGTTCAGAGTCCACCCCACGGATTTGGGGAAAGGAAATGGATGCGAGGTTGAAGGCCCTCTCGAGTGGCTATGCCACCCCGGCTTCAGTTAGCAGTAGAAGTGAGGCATTTGTTCTTATGGAGGAAGATGAGCCAAAAGAATGGGTGGCGCAGGTTGAGCCCGGGGTTTTGATTACATTTGTTTCGCTGCCACAGTGTGGAAATGATATCAAGAGGATTAGATTCAGGTAATGACTTTTGATTTTGCTATTCTTTGTGCACTCAATTGCATACCCTTGTGTTTTGGTGCAAAATTAGAATGGTGGGCTGGTTTATGAAATAGGTACCATTTTCCTGTGAAAACATATTCTATTGCTTTAGCTATGTTTTGAATTGATATGAAGTTGAATTATTGAATTATGCCTTACTGGGCTGTTTACAATGGGAAATGCTAATTGTGTTAAGCGGCATTTTTTATTTTGGTGGTGGTTTAGTTGCTGGTTTACGAACAGTGCTTTGCAAATTCTATTTCGACATGATATATGAAAAGTTTAATGTGGTATCCATGATGTTGATCTTAGTTGGTGGTTATCTACTTGTCTTCATTTATTTGGAGAATTTGGGATTTCTAAGTGTGGAGTAATGTGGCTGAATTGAATTGGAGCATGTGAACCACTATGAATTGCACTAGCCTCCAGTGATGGTGGTGGTCCCAGGTCCTTCATTCTTTGAAAAAGTGATGGCATATGGGAAAAATGGGATATTATCAAAAGGCATTTCACTAATACATATTTTTATGTCTTAGTCAATGTCACTGTGAGAAGATACCAAATAACTGAAGATAATTTTATAAGAGATAATTTGTCTAGTTTGTTTTGGTAATTGAGTAACAGAAAAAGAAAAAAAGGTCAACTATATGATTCAAATAGAAATAGATTAAAAAAGTTAAAAATAAAATGTCCCGGAAACAGTCAAAGCTGGATAGTCCTTTTTGGTAATTTTCTGTTGCTGTTTCTGTTTGTGGAATTACTAATACTAGCATTAAAGTGTTCAATTGCTCATCACAAAAATTCAAAAGTTTTCTTGAAGATGAGAATTGTTAGTTTGTGTGACTTACTGTGCATGTAGTGTTACTGCTTTTACTGCTGTATGATCAAACCAAAACCTTTACAGAATTCTTGCATTTATTTGTTCCCAAGAATGACCTGATTTCACCTGTTTTTTCCATATTAAGAGATTTCAACAATACTTGTTTAAGGTTTTCTCATTTTTCACTTTTCTTGGATTGCTTTTGCAGCCGTGAGATATTTAACAAGTGGCAAGCTCAGCGATGGTGGGCAGAGAACCAGGATAAAGTAATAGAATTATATAACGTCCAAAAGTTCAGTCGTCATGCAGTACCAGAGCCAACTCCTCCTCGATCAGAAGATGAGGTACACTTTTCTAAGAATTCATATATCGTATGTCATGAATGGTGATGACTATGATCCTCCATTTAACATAAGTACCTAACCTGCCGTTTTGTTGAATATTTAGCTTTCTTCAGTTCAATCTTTTATGCGTTTGGACAAATATATGCTGGTTTGTATTCATTGTTAGTGACTAATGACTATTCTTTGTGCTTCACCTTAAACACACTTTATTTTCAATGATTTTTGTAATGGTTAATGATTGAAGTGATCCCTTTGTTCTTAGGATTCAAAAGTCGAATCCATGGAGGATATCCCTGAGACACCTCGATTGAGCAAGGAGCATATTCCTCACCACTTCCGTCAGAGCTTGCCCGAACAGCACCCGATGCAATCTCGTCAGTACTATGAATCTGGGGGACTTAATTCAACACCAAAAGTCTCCAGTGCCAGTGCTGCAAAACTTGAGACGTCGTCCGTTGATGCTTCTGCACGTTCCAGTTCTTCAAGGGAGATTGATCACTCCGGAGAGCTTTCAGTTAGCAATGCTAGTGATTTAGAGACTGAGTGGGTCGAACAAGATGAGCCTGGAGTCTACATTACCATCAGAATACTTCCAAATGGCGCTCGAGAACTTAGAAGAGTGCGGTTCAGGTGAGCAGTCCTTTTCATAAAGCCTTGTGTAGCTAAATCCTTCCTAACTAAAGTTGGAAGTATCCTTAAAATCTCGGATTCTTAGTAAGTACAAGTGTACAACTAATCAATGACATCTAGGTCATAAAATACAAGACAGGTATAAGAACTTTAAATCCTCTTTCTTGGTATCAAACCTAAGGCCAACAGATATTATTCTGGGAATTACATCCGATCCCATTGTTATTCTCGGAAACTAGGGGGATTATTTGGAAACTAATCTGTCGAACTTTTATATCATCTGTATGTGCATGAAATATGTAATTTAGATCCATTTTATTAACTGTCATAAAAACAGAAAACGTCAACTCACATTGAAACAATTCTGAGCCAATTTCCCACAGTAAATTTCTACAGATACATATCATTGCTTGTATGATTGTATCTGACTTTGTAAAATAATGAATGCAGCCGAGAAAGATTTGGAGAATCTCAAGCAAGAGTCTGGTGGGAAGCGAACAGATTGAGGATTCAACAGCAATACTTGTGACATTTTGGCATACTCAGTAGGAAGACAGACTTACCAATTCTCATGAATTTTAACCAACAGCTACTAAATTATCGACGGGTGCTGTATTCTTCCAGTTCTCGTGTGATGAAATTTCACCTAATTTCTATGGTGAATTTCTTGAAATCACCCTTTTCTTGAGAAAGAGCAATGATGATATAATTTCTGTTGAAGCTATACTATACAAGACCATGAAAAATTGTGGACATTTATGTGGCTTCAACTTGTAGTTAGTGGCAAATCAGAAACACATGTCATGTCTTTTGTCTCCAAAGTCTTGAACCTGTAATTATCATTGTGTACGAATCTCATGTTTCAATCCATGAACGTTTCTAAGTTTTTAAGCATAAATCTATAATTATAATATGATATCATCACTATACATGTCCTCGAGGAACATTGCAGGGGAGATAGACAGCTGGGAACGAGAAAGGGGCGCAGCCAGCTTTAGAAAAAGAAAGCTAGCTACTGTTGGGCCTCGGATCACGCTCCCACTCGGTTAGTTTCTTTTTGGAATCTTGAATTATGACTTTGAATAATCATGGCTGTTACTTTGTTGGCTCTGCATAAAGTAGTGGAAATGGGCCTTGTTGTCTAGTTTTCCCTTTTCTTTTTGTGGTGTGAGTAGGAAATGTAGTGAAAGATGGGGTTGTAGTTGTAGGAGTGAAATGGATTGATCAATGTCTGCTGCTTTGTTTCACTCCAATATGTGTGCAAAGGTTAGACTGGGATTCTGTTTCTCGGGATTGCCGTTGCATCTTTAACCTGAACTAAAGTCTCTCTCTCTCAGTTATGGTCCCTTTTGGAAGCTTAGATCTATAAAGGATTATCTTCAAGTTCTTAGTTCTGTTACATTTGCCCATTAGACAAGCTCTCTCTCTCTCTCTCCAAATCTTATATCAAAGAAGTGGACAATTTTACTTTTGTTATCCTTGATTATTGCATTGAAAATCGAAAAGGTAAAAACTTTGCATTGGAGACAATGGTAAATTGGGAAGTTTGAGAGCAGTACTTGTATGATTTTATCTCCTCTTCCTGTGCTTGGTACGTCCTGTCATATATACCCAATTTGTCCCTTAGTAAGCATTATATTTGAAATAAAACTTGTCTTTTAGTAAGTGTTAAATTTTACTCCCTCGGAATGGTTTGTATTGGCATATTACTTTTTGCACTCCCTTTAAGAAAACACTTTATTAAAGGCATGGACCAACCTCATTTAGTATTAATTTATCCTTTTTTTTGTACCTTTTGTACTTTATTCCTCTCTTTTTTGTATTTTTTCCATTCCCTAATTTATTATATTTTTGGAATGTGCCAATACAAACCATTCGGAGGGAGTAGAATTTGTAGAAAGTAATGTCAAACTTTACATGTTAGTCTTGTCTTCAACAGAAACTCTTTAGTTGTTCAATTTTGTAAAAAATAATGAAGAGTAAAAGAATAATTTGTACTTTTTTGGTATGCGATTCTAATTACTCAAGACACTTATTAATGTACTCTACATTCTTGTTATAAGAGCATTTCTAACCTGGACCTATAATTTAATTTGTAGTAGGAAATTTGCTCCAACTCAACCACTAAACACAAATTTAAAATAAGTTTTTCTTATCTTTCTATCTTTTCCAAACCTATATTTGAGTTGACATTGTTTAAAAACTAAAATCACTTTTCCAAAAGTAGGGGTAATAAGTAGTGGTTCGAAAGAATATTGAAGAATATTATTTTTAATTTTAGTTTTAGTTTGTAGGTCGAAGTGGAATTACTATTTGATGCGACATTTTTTTGGTAAATATGCTATATTTGAGTTAAGTTTGTGGGTTGGGGGTCGTTCCAAATTTCAAGTTTTGCAGGATAGAAGTAAAAAGGGTATAAATGATGTAGTCTTACATTAATTGAATATTCATTATGTAATTCTAGTGGATTCGTATGAGAGAGATATAATCACTAGATGAAATCACATAACTCTAGTCTTACATTAATTTGATATTCGCATAACTTTCAGCCCACGGTATTTTATTGAATATCACTAGATGAAATCATGGTTTTATTCTACTCTCTCAATCTCTCACACACGCGCAAGTATGTGTGTAGGCTATAATTTCTTGAACAAGTACGCGCACGTGCGAAAGAAATCGTAGCCCTTTTCTTTGCAAACAACAATATACTAGTAATCTACTATATGTAGCCGTTTCGTTTGAATTTCGGAGGATAGAATAGATAAGATTGATAGAAGTCGCCTTTAAATTCCCGTCTCCTATTCATAATTCCTTCTTTTTTATCCATCTTTAAAAACTTGACCACTTTCTATGCCCTCCTTAATACTCAAATGAAAACTTATATAATGACCTCTAATTTTTAGGGTATTGCTTAATCACTCATTTGAATGCTAAGGAGTAACGATGTCAATCGGGCCAATCCATCGGGTTTCGGATCAACCCTATCGGGTTGTCGGACTATTCGGTGCGGGCTATTTAGGCTAAGATTTTTTTGTGTTAAAATTTATCGACCCTAATCCTAACCCTAACCCTAACCCGTTCGGGCTAGCCTATCGGGCTGAACACTTTACCAAAAATTATTTAACATATACTCCCTCCGTCTCATTCTTCTTGTCCCGCTTTCCTTATTGGGCCGTCTTATTCTTCTTGTCCCATTTCCTTTTTTGACAAAAATTTACACACAAAAAGCATGTGGACCCCATATGTACTATACTCTCTCACACTCATCAACTCCACCTTCTTAATCTCTGTGCCCAAAGAAAGGGGACAAGAAGAATGGGACAGAGGGAGTATTAAATTTCAAACCTCTATAAACATATTTCGATATCGTTGCAAATTGCAATGCAATCATGACTGGCTCTTTATCGGTGCTTGACCTTTCATCCATAAACGACTTTACTTGGTCAGCAAATGACTCCCATAGGGCGCAAGTTAGTTCTGTCCCACTATTATAATGATAGTACAAAAATTAAAAATTTGAATAAAAATATATGACACATAAATTGAACAATATATGGATATCTTACTCTGCATCCGCCAATACCACGTCACATTTGGGATACGTCCCATTATTCGCATCCACCCAATCGATACTGATAGTTTTCATCCTAAGTTCACCAAGAATATCTACCAATGAAAATTAAATTTATTAATATAGCATGAATAAATCATATTATAGAATAAAATTAGTTCATATGTGTAAATCTTACTTACCCAAGACAAATTTAGTATCGCGTGTGGCTATATCTTTAAAACAAACAAAATTGATTCCATTCTCGCCAATTTTGCAAAATTCATCAGAGTTTGACACTTTTGACGCAAGGCTAAAGACAATCATCCACTCATGATTTATTCTTGCTTTTTGGTGCTTGGGGTTGTTCACCTTAACTTGAAAGTTTTGGATAACTTTTATATCACCTTGATTTAGTGCGGACATAAACCTATCTTTTTACCTCACTGATATGGAAGCTTGAATTTGATGACCCTGCAAAAATAAATAATACAAATTCATATTAAAAGAGTAAAATAATACTTATTATTCTAATTTAGATAAAGTTGGTGGCGTGTTTCTAATTTTGATAAAGTCAATTTTAACTTCAGAATAAAACATTTGAATCCATATATAAAGTTATGTAAGTTGAGAGGTGGTGATAAAATTGAAACATAGTTTTACTAATTTTGGTGTTCTTATTATTCTTCCATCATCATATAATTTAAATTGTTATTTTTATATAGTAGTAGGCGTTATTAATATTGACGGTAATTAAACGCTTAATTAACTACACGTTTAATTAGAGTTTCAGTTGTGAAAGTCAAATATAAGCCATTAAGCCTGTTGCTTTTAATTTTGATGTTATCATAATAATATTTCTTTGTTTGAATTTTATAAATTTTATGTCTTGTTTTGTTTGAAGTATGCTAATTATATTAGCGATGATAAATCAACATAGTTTGTAGACAAAGTCGTGTGTGTGTGTTGGCCTAGTGGTAGGAGGTTAATGCTTGAGGCTAAATGTCTCGGGTTCGAGTCCTCCGTGACGCGGCCTTTAAAAATTTCTGCATTTATTTATCTAAAAAAAAAGTAGCGGTCATATTGCAATTTTAAACGTTTCGGCTCGATTTGCTTATAATTGACCGATTCGGTGATAAGTTTTAAAAGTATATTAAAATAATATTTTAAACATAATGATAGGAGACGTATATATCACATAGAAGTAGTGGTCGAATTATTAAAAAAAATCAAATTTACATATATAAATGAAAATTTTAGATTATGAAACAATAAGCACATAGCGTATGATATAATATAAATTATAAAATTTATAATCAACACAAGAGTTGTAACCATGAAAAATAATAGCAATTTGTATTTAAGAATAAATTTGAAATAGTTACCCATTCATCGATTAAGATCATCTCTAATCCTTCTTTGTTTGTTCTGTCTTTCTGAATCCATAAACGAAGGATTCTAACAATCACTTTTTTATTCTTTGTTTTGTCATCAATGGTGTTCAAAGGTATGTGATCAATAATTGATGACATCTCCTTCTCTAAAGAAAACAAAAATGAAAATTTATCCAATAAATAATCAATAATATATTACAAAATAGAACAATCAATCATCATCAAGCTTAAAAAAATAATGAAAATATTACCTTCGTTTTCGAATTTCTCTATGGAAATCAATAACTCGGGCGGCTTCTCTGTCAATAAAAATAATGAAAATATTACCTTCGTTTTCGAATTCTCTATGGAAATCAATAACTCGGGCGGCTTCTCTGTCAATAACTCGGGCAATGTCTTTTGGCTGTGAATTGATGTGATTTTATAGATGAGAATTTTTCATATTAAGATTGATATTAAAAAGGGATAAATTTGTACTAATTTAAATTGGAATAGAGTTAGTTTCAATCTATACTTCATTGAAAAAAGTGGGAAACAAAACTATAGATATTATATTAAAAAAAGAGGAAACGATTTCTGCGGGTCGGGGATAAATATTAAAAGTTTTAGGCAATAAGGCAGTTGTCGACTCTTCAGCCTTCACGGTCGATCCGAGTTAATTTTTTAGCCGCTTTTGTTCTATTTTCTTCTTGCTTTTCAAATTAATTTTATTTATTTCCTTTATTAGTAGAGTTTCATAGGAATTAAAACAATTACTCGTCGACTCTAATATATTTTTTTTCATCTATATCCATATGAAATTAGAGTTTTAATATAATATGAACTCTTGAAAATTTAATTAAAATATTTCAAAAATTGATCCAAAATATTTATTATTGGAAAATTGATTAAATATACTCAAAATATATATAAAAATGAAGAATTTAGATAAATAGAATTAGAGGATCGTGGTGATGCCACGTAGGACCTAAAATCGTGGTATGAGCTCGATTTATTTTGCTATATAGAATAAGATTACACGAAAAATTTCTTGAGCGTTATCATTAATTGGATGTTTATATAATTCATCGCATTGAATATTTTAGATCTTGACCTGACCATCTTCAATGTGGTAAAGATTATAAATTCTTGACCAAATTCACAAGCTTTTCATCAACTCGCTATATTTCATTGAAAAGCTTTTCATCAGCTCGCTAGAGTTGTTTTCAATATTCTAAGTTATTAACAATTAAAATTTATAACTGATGGGAATAGGTGTGACGTCGATATTAAGTCTTTTAACTTTTTTATGTTGAGACAATTTTAATTACTAGTAAAGAATTACTTTGCCTAAAGGAAACAATCAGAAATATTAAATTATCATTTAATGTTTTGCTCCAATCAATTACAAAAGCGAGACCTAATCCCTTGCGCTAGATTGTTCGTAAAGATTTCCCATCCTCGTTATAATTTGGCGATTTAGTATTTAATTTGGGGATGAGGATGGTAGGTTCGTAGTAAGCTGATTTTGTTAGTTTTAATTTTAGTGAACTTTGTCGATTGGTTAATTATTGGTTGCACTCCTCATACCGTCATACGTGTTTGTGTTTGAATAAACTAGTCGATAACCTGTCGAAATTCGATGGGAATGAACTGACGTTATAATTATTACAATAGAAAGTTATTATTTTTGAATTTAGGACAAAACAGTTGCTCACACTTTAGTTTCTCATGAAATCTAATTCAAAGAGTTTGAGTTTTTTTTATTGTTGTTGTTATTATTATTTGATTTTTGTGGCATTATTTTCGAATTTAGGACAAAGCAAAACTTTAGGAACGGTTCGTCTTTGAAGTTATTTGTGTTGAAAAGTTTGAATTTTACCCTATTAATAGAATTTGGTTTTCATTTTGT
>JAYJMF010000080.1:2493917-2534363 GCA_036873715.1 Salvia sclarea
CGCACAGAGAAAAACCACTATGGACAACGAAGTGTTGGAATTTCCGAGAAAAAGTGTAGTTGGATAAGGAGGGTACGACTTATTATTTGTATGTATATATTGAAATATGAATTGAATGTGATATTATCATTTTTCTTTGTTTGTTTATATTTCTCTAAATTCTTATTTTTATATTTGGTTTATTTATCGAATATTCGATGGTAAAATTTGTACAATCGAATATGATATTAAATATGATATTACAGTCAATTAGTTTAGTACCCCTATGCCCTATGTCCATATTTCCATTTAATTTGTGTGATATTAATTATTTGTTGCAAATTAATTGAATGGTGATATTGACTGATCAAAGCTTCTAATGATATTGAGGAAAATATCAATTATCATTTATTTCATATTAAACTAATTAATTGATTGATTTAATTATACCTTCTGAATGAGATGATTAATTAACGTAAATGGCCGATGGTGAATTCATGATGTGATAATACAAATTTAGTTTGAATAAAGAATGTATGAAATGTCGAATTTAGTAAAAGATGACTAGAACGAAATAATGATGTCACATATGATCGTAAATTTATGTGGGTTGTCCTAAGGGAGTAATCAAGTTGGAGAAGAAGTTTTGTTATGATAGGTGCACAAAATTATCCTCGAAATCGTTATAAAAAAAAATTGTTTTGATATCTCTTAGGGCGTCTAACATTTATTCTTTAATTCTCTAAAGCAAATTAATGAATCACATGGAACAACATTACACCAAACGATAAGGGCAACACTCATGGGATGATGGAAAGCATAGACGAGGATCACGTTAAGAGAACATTTGATGACCAATTTTCTTCATCCTTTTGTACAGACAAACCAAAAATGTTCATCAAGCAAGAAAACAATTGACAAACTTGTCCCCCCGTGCATCGCATGGGCACAACACTAGTTGATAAGAATTAGCATACGATGCACATAAATCCCCTTTTCGGTACAATCTACTTGTCTAGCGATAGTACTTTAAGGGCCCATTTGGTAGTAAAAAGGAGATGAAGAAAGATTGGATAAAAATTATATGATGAGACTGGATGAGTATAGATGATAATAAATAATAAATTATTTGGTAGGATAAATGACTAAAAACAGATAAATCTTATTTTTTATTTGGTAGGTTAATTTAGTCAAGAGATAAGATTTTGAATTTACATATTCACGAGAGACCAACCGCCTCTGCTTCGTCACCACCGGCCAAGCCGCCCATCTTTGCACCGGCCCTGCCGTCATCCTCTCCAATGCCATTGCCGGCAGTTGTGCGCCCTCCTCTCCGCCTTCTGCTACACTGAGTTCGTGTATATCATCGCCCATTTGTTGCCGTTAGCCTTTCCTCTTCTTGCTCGTTGAAAGCCGTGCGGTTGATTCTCGAAGCTCGAATTGGGCGACGAGTTCTTTATGAATTTCTAACCAGAAACAAGCCCCGGCTTGCGTAAAAGCAATTAGCAATTTGATTAAATCTCAAAGAACCCAATTAGCTAAGCCGAATGGAACTGAAACTATCACTACAAAATCACTAAGCAATAGAGAAATTACCACAACTCAATCCAACATCCTGAATGCTAATGCTCATAAAAATAAAAGTCAAAATAACAAGCCAATTAATTTATACTCGTTCGATATCCCTCTCGATTGGGCCACTAGCTCTGCTGACGTCGGAGCTGCTCACCCTATCAGAGCAGCTGCTCGGCGAAGCCATAGCCGAAGCCGTGAGCAGCCGTATGATTGGAGGGAGATGGGGCTGAGAGAGAGAGAGAGAGAGTCGCGGCGACGACTCGGGCTGCTGCGGTTGCCGTCAGCCAGAGAGGGGGTGGAGACGGCGGTGGCTCACAGCTGTTTGAGGAAGAAGGGGAAGGGGCGTGACGGAGATGGAATCGCCCGGAGAGACGACGCCGACCTCAGCGGCCGCGTCGCCAGAAATTAGAGAAGAGGGGGTGACCGTGCGTGTTTGCAGCGAATTAGAGAAGAAAGGGGTAGTTGAGTGTGGGTCTCACTTGCAATGATGGTAGATTGGGGGAATTTTGATAGTTTTGTGAGGGGTCCACATATACTGTAGATAAGAGATGAAAATAATACCACCCCCTTGGGGAGATCATAATATGCTTTCATCTCATGAATTTATTGGGGGCTGCGTTTTTATCTCGGGCCAGTAAGATGAAGGTAAATGTTACCAAATGATAGATGATAAGAGATTATTTTTGTTCATACCTCTTCATCCTATCTATCAGAGGGGCCCTAAATCTTTTGGTCCCAAATCAAAATCTTACTATATGATTTGGATCAGTCACACTCATATTATAGACTTATAGTGCACATAAAGTGTCACAATATTCACATTTAATTTCTCTTTTGGAAATGAGACTACCACCAAATTCGTAATCCATTTATCTAAACGAAAATGTAGTACATTTCTTGGATTGTTTGGGCCTCTTTTATCTACTAAAGTGGGCCTACACAGAAAAACCCATTTTTTTCATCACTATTTAGCACCGCGTGAAGTGGGGCCCACTCGAAAAACTTGAGGTATAAATTTGCACAGAAGCAAATAATTTCCCCTCTTTCAGCGAAAGCATTTTCTTTTTGTCTTTTTTTCTTTCTTTTTTTTGTTTTTCTTTTTTTTTTCTTCATTTCCCCTTTTCCTCTTTTCCCTCGCTCGACGAGCCCTAAACCACGAAAATTTCCCGTGTCGATCATTTGATTGATCGATTTTTAGTTGAAAAATCAAGCAAAAAATGCAGAATCAGAGATTGAAGCAGCAACAGCATCAGGCGTTGATGCAGCAAGCGCTTCTTCAGCAGCAGTCGCTCTATCATCCTGGCCTCTTAGCTGCACCACAGGTTTGCTTTTTCATCTTTTTCTTTTTGCAGCTGTTTAGCTCCTTTTGTTTGGAGTTAAATTGATATTTTTGTTGATTGTTTGTGCATTTCGGGATGCTCCGGGTGTTGATCTAGGTTGCTTTTTTCTTTGTTCCTTCACTGAGATTTTACGTAATTGGTTGCTTTAATTGGGTAGCTTTTTCATGTTTTTGTCGTGTTGCAAACTTTAGTTTCTGAGTGGTTGGTCATAGATGGGGTTTCTGAAATTTGGATGGGTGGATTTTTAGTTCCGTTTCGTCTTGGTTAGTTTATTGAAGTGCGGATTCTGTAAGCGATTAGATTGTCGTGGAGGACATTGTAGTTCATCTAATGACCTGTTTTGGCTCCCATAAGATAAACTAGTTCAGAGTCGTTTAGGAAACTGCGTCATGTTTAATCCGGCTCTCATTTACCTCAGAAGTGGGTGATTTTGTAATAAATAGTTAAGTCCATTCTTAAAAGGTTTGTGACTGTAGGGAGAAAGATAAGAGCACGGGTTTCCATTCAGTCGAGAATATGCTTTTTTACTAGGTGTCTAGTTCATCTGAAAGACCAGGCCCTCACGAGAAGAAATCACCTGGTCTGGTCGATGAAGAAAAAGTTTTTGTTATCATCAAAGGCATTAAGTTCTTCACTAATATGGAGATGGATATGGATAAGTAAATACAATATCAGTACACATGCAAATGCAATGGGGTAGCAGACTGTATTGCCGGGGAAACATATTGTGCAACACTTCAATCGGTTAGGTTCCCTGACAAAGGATAAAATGTAGTTGGTCTACATTTTATCAACCTTTTCAAGATTTTTTTTGGTGGAAGAGTTGGGAGCAAATTTTGGGCTGGAAGTCTAATATAGATGTAATTTGGTGCCTGGTGTTTTGCGCCTTCCACTGTTTCAGAAAAAAAGTCGTCGTTGTGTGAAGCAGATGTGGTGGGATTTCTGTAGTTTCTTTTGTGTACTTTAGATGTGTAAATCTGATGGCCCTTGGTGATTTGCTTCTCATTCATGTCTATATATTTCCTTCCAAACCTTTACTTCTGCACACTTGGTGTTTTCTACTTCCTTTTCCTCTTTAGGTGATTGGAATTTTGGCCAGTGGTTTGGAAGTTATTTTTCTTTTTCATCTCAATTCATTTTTATTCCACTTCTTCATTTGCAGATTGAGCCAATTCCAAGTGGAAATCTGCCTCCTGGGTTTGACCCCAGTACATGCCGCAGTGTGTAAGTGTTTGTTTAAGGATATCCTTTTTTGTTTTATTTTGCTTTTTTTTAATTATGTTCTATGATTACCTTGCATATACTGTGATATTCTAGACAACATTTTCACTTATTTATTGATACAAATGAGTTATTGTTCCAAAACTAGATTCACATGTTACATGTAAATGTATGTATCTATATATTTTAAAATTGTACTAGAAATTTATTTGATGCTGGTAGTCATATACGGCCTCTTTTTATTGATACTACTGTGGCACCTTCACTTATATATAAATTCTATCTTGCTCATAAATATGATATCATTTTGTCATTCTTGGAAAGATTCTTATAGATTCCTTTATTTTCTTTGTTTTCTTTTCTTTTTAAACTTCTAGGTTTTTTATTTTTTGAGAAAATGCAGGTATGTTGGGAACATTCACACACAGGTGACAGAACCACTTCTTCAAGAAGTTTTTGCAAGTACTGGTCCAGTTGAGAGCTGCAAGCTTGTTAGAAAAGAAAAGGTGTGATCACTCTCAAATAGCTTTTTGGTTGTTCACATGCATCTAATTTTAGAATTACGTTGACATTCTTATTTGTTGTTATGGTGCAGTCATCCTATGGGTTCATTCATTACTTTGATCGTAGATGTGCTTCACTTGCTATATTGACTCTCAATGGAAGGCACTTGTGAGTAGTAATTACTGAAGATTCTATCTCAACTGCCGTGCGGTTCAAAATAATATTATCTTTTGTGAATTCCAGGTTTGGGCAGCCTATCAAAGTTAACTGGGCATACGCTAGTGGTCAGAGGGAAGACACATCAAGTGCGTATCATCTTAATACGTGTGGCATCGGCTAGATTAGCTTAAAATTTTGCATGTCCATTGAGTTTCTCATGAAAGTTTATATCTGTTTTCAGGCCACTATAACATTTTTGTTGGTGATCTCAGCCCAGAGGTTACTGATGCCATGCTGTATGCATGCTTTTCTGTTTATTCTAGCTGTTCGTAAGCATCTTGCACTCTCTCAAATTAATTTCTTCACTTGTGTCTATCAGAATAGTGCTTTTATTGTTCTTATATGTTTGTTAGTTCTATGAGGTGTTGACTATTTCTTTTTATCCTAGTGATGCAAGGGTTATGTGGGATCAAAAAACTGGCCGTTCTAGGGGTTTTGGATTTGTCTCTTTCCGCAACCAACAGGTATTTCTTCATGAGATATCTATATTTTCTTCCAACCTAGTGCTCCCATGATATATCATACATGAGTCCTTAAGTTTTCCCCGTTTTCTTTTTCTCCAGGAAGCTCAAAGCGCAATAAATGATTTAACTGGTGAGAATTGTTTGGGTTAATTCCTAAAATGACTACTGTCTGTTTCACTTCACAAAGATCTTAAGCTTGCTTTATATGACAACTTCTGCAGGAAAATGGCTTGGTAGCAGGCAGATACGCTGTAACTGGGCCACAAAAGGTGCTGGTACCAGCGACGAGAAGCAGAACTCAGATGCTAAAAGTGTTGTGGAACTAACGAACGGCTCTTCTGGTGAGTATGTTGGGGTGACAGATTTTGTTGCCGCTTGAAACTTGGATGATTTTACTAACACTGTAGTTTCAGGCATCACATAATAGATTTTGACTTCATTACGATCTTTTTTACTTTTTAGCCTAACATCTCTAGGGGTCTTGTAGTTGGTTTTCCATTAGAAGAAAGTAAATATCAGTTTCCTTATCGCCTACTAGGTGATCACTATGTATTGGTTTGACCATGTCTGACGTAGATTTTTGCTATTACAGAAGATGTTAAGGAGGCGCCAAGCAGTGATGCTCCTGAGAATAACCCTCAATACACCACTGT
Source organism: Salvia sclarea (assembly GCA_036873715.1). Lineage (NCBI taxonomy): Eukaryota > Viridiplantae > Streptophyta > Magnoliopsida > Lamiales > Lamiaceae > Salvia > Salvia sclarea. Next base: position 2,499,873 of record JAYJMF010000080.1, read on the forward strand.
GTATGTCGGAAATCTAGCTCCAGAAGTAAGTGCTCTTTTGCTTGCTTCTCACTGTGCAGAAATAGATTGTCTGCTATTATCTTAGAACTTTATTGCTGAGTGCTTTGCTGGGATATGCAACTCAATTATGGTCTAAACAAGTTATATAGAGCCATGATATGGGGAAGTATGTGTCTTTATGGGGTTTGTGTGATGACAACTTGATTTATTATTGGATTGAAGGGATAGGAGGAAGAGTAAATCAATACTCCCCCCGTCCCATGAAACATAAGCCGTTTCTTTTGGGCACGGGATTTAAGGAGAGTTGGAAAGTAGTGTAAAGTGATGATTGGAATATATATTATTTAAAGCTATATGAGTAATAAAGGTTTCCTGAAAAAGAAACGACTCAAGTTTCGTGGGACGGCCCAAAAAGGAATACGACTCATGTTTCGTGGGATGGAGGGAGTACATACCAACTGTTGTTAAGTTTGACTAGAACTCTTTCAGTTAGAAGCATTTTGTTTTAGTGTAAAAATCTAATTTCTTGGGTTGTTCTGCCAGGTAACCCAGGTTGACCTCCATCGCCACTTCCATGCACTTGGTGCAGGATCAATTGAAGAAGTTAGGGTGCAGCGTGATAAAGGATTTGGATTTGTGAGGTACAGCACCCATGCAGAGGCTGCTATGGCCATTCAATTGGGAAATGCTCAATCATATCTCTGTGGCAAACAAATAAAGGTTCGTTTGTACCACTTGTCAGTTATTTGTATTGAGAAGGTAACTTATCAATAATGAATAAACTCAAACATCTGTCCTCTTCTGAAAGTTTCTATCCTACTTTGTAGTCTTAAGACTGTCCAGATCATTATATTCATTTCAAATTCTGTTTTTGCTGCCTACTGTGAAATTAAGACCGTGTATTTTGGTGGGGATGTACCCTATGTCTTCCATCTTCCCTTTCTTGCTTCAGCATTTGATTTCTGTTACTCTACTTCATAACAGGAGAAACACCAATTTCTCTGTTTATCCTACATAATCATCAGTTTAATATTCAATAAGCTGTGGGATGTGGGCACACATAATGGTCATTCTCGTTTGTGTTCCAATATGTCATGGTTGCTAGAATATTTTCGAATTCTTGTAACTTTGTCACTGTTTTTTCATGCTTTTCCACTTTTCAGTGCTCATGGGGTAACAAACCAACTCCGCCTGGGACCAGCTCAAACCCACTCCTCCCACCTGTACCCGCACCTCTGCACGGCCTATCTGCTGCCGACCTCTTAGCGTATGAGCGGCAAATTGCAATGAGCAAGATGGGCGGTGTCCCCGCCCTCATGCATCACCAGGCACAACACGCTCTGAAGCCAGGAACGATGGGAATGGGTGCAGGCGCTAGTCAGGCCATCTATGATGGTGGCTATCAGAATGTTGCTGCTGCCCAACAGCTTATGTACTACCAGTAATCTGTTGAGATTTGATTCGCATAATGTAGAATTTTCCGGCCTATGGCTCCCCGTGTTTGAGTTGTTTACATTTTCTAGGATGTTATGTATAATCTTTGTTTGCAGGGGGTGTCTTCCCAACTTAACTTGTGCTGGCCTTGTGTATCTTGCGCTATGTATGTTTGGATTCTTGTAGGGAATGAACTGTGTGTGGCATATTTGAGAGATTTGTCACTATTTTTCCTTCCTTCGAAGCTAGAAACACTTGAATCTGTTTCTTGTTTGAATTTGGTTGTTGCTTAGATTTTGATCAAGCTATGCGAATGAAATCATGATTTCCACGTCCATTTTCAATTTTGTAGTTGGCATTTTTTTTACATCATCAATCTAATATCCATTTGAACAACCATGGAATTTCATTTGTGATATTGTTAATTGCCTAAAGACATGAACTTTGGTCAAATTCGGATTTTGCACGACTTAAAATCAGCCTGTAAATATATAACTTTTGATTCAATTTCGGTAAGTTTTCCGGTGAAATAGAAAGTTGCTTTTTATGTTTGTTTTCAAATAAAAAGTCATTTTGTAAATTCTTACGTTCATAGTGTCAGTTATGTCCTCAAGCTCAGATTCAACTTCAATGAAAAGTAGAAGCGTGTTAAAAATTATAATGATATTAAAGGTTGTGTATTTACAAGCAGATTTTAAAAGTCATGTGCAAAATCCGAATTTGGTCAAAGTTCGTGTATTTAGGCGCAATAATCCCTTATTTTTAAATATATTAAATTTCTTATAATTCATATATATCAAATTGCAAGAACAAAATTTATTCACAAGAATAGAAGGCATAAATAAAAATTGAGTTTGTAAAATTAATTAATAATTATAAAATATTGAAATTACTCCATATGAAAAAAGTTGGAGACTTATTTTCTATGATAAAATAATCACAAAAATTTGGTATTTTAAAATATTAAAAGAAATAGAGAAAATAATTTAAGAAATTCAACAATTCTCAACTCATACTCATACCAAACGATTAGTTAGTTAATTAATCAATTATAAAAAAGAACACATATATAAAAGAATCGTAACAGTTTTGAAATTCTTCAAAATTTGTCACTCTTAAGTCCACCGGAATCAAAACCCTTCCCGCCCCGCCCCGCCCCGCCTGTAAAACCCTAAATTTCAGTCAAGATTCCCAACGTTAATCAACCTCGGTAGACAATCATTTTCAGCACGCTATGGAGGTTGATATGGATGCTTCTCCCAGTTATTTTGACCCGGAGGACCTCAGCAGTAGAGAGCGCTTCCGTCGATACGGGTAATTATTATTGTTATTTATAATTCCGTTCATGCGGAATATCAATTCGTGATTCTATTGATTGTGGCCATCGAATTTCGTGTGTGGTTGGAGTTAGCATGCGGTTTTCTTGGAGTTAAGATCAGCATTTGCAAATTTTGAGCTCCGTAAGTCAGTAGATTGGGTTTTACAATGCTCAGATAATGTTTGTTTTCTGAGCATTTGGGGCTTTTCATGATTTTCTGTTTTTGTCCGGAGGATTTTCCGTAATTTTCCGAACTTTGTGTAGTGGAGTATATGGATCAGAGCTGGAGGTCCTTAGCTAGGGAGCTTTTTTATCTGTTTAAGCGCCAGATGCATTTGTTTAAGAGCAGATTGTATTAGCATTGAGTTACGGCGATGTTCTGGGAGCTAACTCTAGAATGTTGTTTCTCTACAAGTGTTGAATTTCGGAGATATTCTAGAAACTAACTACGCGGATGCTGTCTCTGGATTTTTTTGGTTTAATGTGTTCTATACTGGAGTTAAAGAGGCATCATATTGTGCAGGAAAAGACATCCTGGCTCTAGCCTGTCCCCCCACCATGATATTTCGGCTTCAAGATTTAGTAATGCTGCACTATTTCTTGAAAACATTAAACATGAGGTTGAGATGCACGAGATGGACTTTGGAGGAACACCTTTCGAATCTGCTGCTAAAAGGAGATCTTACCATGATGGTTATGGAGTATCCATAGATGATGGTGACACGGATGTGATACGCAGGAGGGGAAGTGAATCTCTTAAGGTCTGTAAGAAGGAAGAAGATGAGCACATTGAAAGTACAGATACGACTTTCTCTTTATTTGCATCTCTACTGGATTCTGGTCTTCAAGGTACTTAATCACATTGCTTGGCTTATAAGTTTTCAACTTGTGTTGAGGCTATGAGGGATATTTCAGCAGATACAAACACTCCAAATCTTTGTTGTAGACTGACTTTGGCTGACTCATGGTGGAAGTTTTTTACAATATTATACCTCTATTTAAATGTTGTTTTTTATACAGTTATATTCAAGTCCATAATAAGCTGTTGCTCTAAGACCATATCTAGAGCCCTTGAAATGTGCAATTATTTTCCTCTATTGAGCATTTTATGCTGATGATGATTAGGCACATATCAGATATGTCATGATATCTTTGGGGAGGTAAGACAGACCTAGAAGCAACATATGTTGAAGATAGGTGCTAAAGTTTCTGTGATTAATTAATGATGGGTTGATTATGCAATAAGAACATATGTTAGTAGGGTATTGAAGCATATTAAATGAAACAATAAAAATGGTTATTTACTATTTTATGATAAAATAGTGGGAGTCTTAGTTTACTATATGCATCTGGTAGTGTCTCTTGCATTTTGGTCTTCCTGTGTTGACTGTTGATAAGACAAATGCTCATTTTCTGCAACATGCCCAGACATATTGTTTGTTTTGATGTACTTGTCCATTAGGAGGTTACTTAAAGCTTTAGTCACATTTTTGCGCCAATGACCATATTTATTTTGAGGAATTGACTTCTCAATTTGCTTTTTGTGTTCTGCAGGGTTGATGCCTATCCCTGACCTGATACTACGTTTTGAGAGTTCATGCCGCGATGTTTCAGAGTCAATTAGGTCTTCACTTGTGCACTTAACTATGGCTGTCATCAGTTAATAATTTTTTCTGGGCACCTTCTTTCATTTTTTTTGTGGGGTGGGGGAGAATCTGTGGTTGGTATTGGTTTCTTTCATTGTACATTTGTTCTCTTGTTATCTGGATGCTGTCGGTATTAATTACATATCATAATGTATCTATATGAATTCTAAATAGCGGCCTTTGTGTGCGAAATGGTGGTTGAATCTTTTTGCTGCACCCTGACCATAGCCCATGCAAAACTGTCTCTTCAACTGCTTATATTTCGCTTGTTCGTTCATTTCCTGTGTTCCACTATTTCTCCCTTTGGTTGGTAGATATAAAGATGATTTTTTTTTTTTTTTCAGAGATTCCAATTGTGTAATGGCCAATCTCTTGTCTTGACTATGATTGTTGCCATTTTGGGTGCAGATATGGTGCCAGTGAGAGGTATAGAGTAATTGAGGATAAATTAATGAAGCAGAAAGCTCGGGTCTTGCTCGATGAAGCTGCATCGTGGTCTCTTCTATGGTATTTATATGGGAAAGGTAATCTTCTTTACTGAAAATAACTTTGTGGTTCTTGGATCTACTTCTGGAAGCATCTTTTTCCAAAACTTGTTTCTCTCCACATTAGTAAAACCTTAGAAGTTAAACTTAATGTTGTGCGGAAGCATCTTCTTGTCTGTCTTAATATTGAATCAAACCCTTCATGATTCATCCTTCAAGTTTGTTATTTGTTTATTTACATGTTAATGATTTTGTATCTCTTTGATGTTTCTGAAGGTCAATGAATAAGCTAAAGATTTTCTCTTATTTTCTTGCAGGAAATGAAGAACTCCCAGATGATCTACTTCTGGTATCCATAGTTCAACGACATCTTTTGTAACATGATTGAATTTGCGTTAAATTTGTGTTAGTTATATAGTTTTCCTTGGGTCCTCTTTGGAGTTCCCATTATGATATATTCTTGTTGGTTTTTGTTATACCAAGCTAAATGAATTACTTTATGGCAGTTTCCAACAACTTCGCATTTGGACGCATGTCAATTTGTTATAGAAGATCATACAGCACAGTTATGCCTTAGGATTGTTCAGTGGCTGGAGGCTTTAGCTTCTAAAGCTCTTGATTTGGATAATAAGGTAATATGCGTTCCAGTATACTTTCATGGTTGTACCAGATAATAATGAAAAATGAAAAAACAAGCAGTTCACCCTTTTTGTGGGTGTGCATGTGCTTGTTTTGATACTGGTTCCTGGTGGTGCCATTGTTTGTTGCCTTGCACGGATTATCCCTTGACTCTGGAGTCACTGTATGTCATGTCAAAAGTTTGTTAAAGATATCTTCTGATAGGATATACCGATCTTTTGGGGCTGCTTATTGGACATGCTCTGTGGCTAAGAATTATGATTCTGCATGGTCATACCCAAAAATTCATCCTTGTTAGGGAATTAAAGTACTTGATAATAATATTGACATCAATAAAACAAAGCAATAATGAGGTAGTAGTGTTTGTGGCTTCTGGTATTTTACTACTTTGTTCGGGTGGAGCCTATGAACTTATGAGAAATACTTTGTGCTAATCTGATGTTAAACTATATGAGGCAAGGGGCTGTGCTTATTTAGGGTTGCATAGCTCAAAACTCATCTACAACTATATAATTCGTCTATATATTATGTCTAGTTTGTGGAACTTTGTTTGGATAGCCTTTCTGTTATATACTTATCTAATCAGGTGTAAAGCTTATTCTGTTAGAATAGTTATAGATGGGTAATACTTAGTTGTATTCTCTAAATTTTTTTGATGTCAGTGGAAAAGTATATTATCTTTGTTCTTTAGCCTCCAGTTATGGATTACAGAATCAAGACCAGTAACTGGTTACTACATGCATGAGTTAATAGTTAATACTTAATACTATTCCTGCCAAATTGATTAGGATAAAACTAAATAACTAAGTTCCAAATTTGTAGCTTGATTCATAAATTTACGTTAGACAGAAGTACTATCTGCTCTTGTACCATAGCATTTACAGCAGTACTGTCCCTCCTATCCGTATAATTCCCCATACAAAGTTCTCTGCGGCTTCGAAAGACGACGTCCTCATGGAGAAGTGTTATTTTTCCTTAATTTTTTCAGGTCAGGGGGTCTCATGTTGGCACTTACCTCCCAAGCTCTGGAGTTTGGCACCATACTCAAAGACATCTTAAAAGAGGCGCCTCAAATCTAAAGACAATTCATCACTTGGATTTTGATGCTCCAACACGTGAACATGCTCAGCAGCTTCTTGATGACAGAGTACTTTCCTGCACAAAATGTTTTGGTATATGAATAAATATATAGATAAATCCAAAACGTCGGTTCACTTACATCAGCCATCACCATCGATGGTTCTTTCTTTTAATATTGTCCAGTTCCATCACAATTGCTTGTTATTTCTTGTTCAGTGCTGCTTTAACTCTTTGTTGAAATATAGTGCTGTTTTACATCCTTTTAAGTTTGAGCAGAAAATTGTATTTGCTTGGGCCTTTACCAGGCAGAGTATATGGAGCTTATCATAGAATTCTATATACTGTAGCAAAAAGAAATTTAAGCATATGAATAATACTAAGATTCTATTCATACCCTCTCTTTAATGCTTAGTGGTTTTGGATGGTAACTAGAACCTGTTGACTATTAAGTGGCAATTATTTCAAGAGTCTCAATACAATCAAGACCAGCAATAACTAAAAGAATGTTAAGAGGGCATTGGGAATTGCAGATTCATTTAGGAAGAAGAAAGAGAATGTAAATTATGTAATTGTAATAGTAAAAAGAAGCATGGAACATAGTATGAATCATGATATGAGACCAAGTTAGTACAGAGGTATATTCCTCATGCTTATAAGTCTTAACTTAATTTTAGTTTCATGTGTTCCTTGTGTTCATCACACTGTTTTCTGTGCCTGCATCCCGCCATATTCTTTTTCCTTTTGGCTGAATATCTATCGGTTTCCTCTGGATTTCTGAAAGTAAATTATACTTTTTGATGAATCGTTCTGCCTTTTTATATGATGTGACACCAGTAATTATTAACCTTTTCATCTATAATTCGAGGCCTTGTGGCATGTGAAATGTGACTTCTAATTGTTGGAGTATCATTCATGCAACTTATGAGTGTTTCTTATATTGTGGTGGGTGGATATTAGGAAACTAATATTGATTCCACATTATTATATCAAAGTGCCTTTTATTGGTCATAACTGTTGCATGCTGATTCAAACTAATGCATATTTTTTTATAATAGAAACAAGATGAAGCTCTTTTAGAAGATGTCTGGACTCTTCTGAGAGCTGGGAGACTAGATGAGGCTTGTAACCTTTGCCGGTCTGCTGGACAGGTACGAAGTTCTTCAGAAAGTTTGGATTTATTTACCTTTGCTTGTTCCAAATGCCGAAAACCAGAGTTTCTTATGTCTGGTGGAAACCTTTTCTTTGGCAGCCGTGGAGGGCTGCAAGTTTATGTCCTTTTGGGGACTCAAATTTATCACCATCACTTGAAGTCCTACAGAAAAATGGCAAGAACAGAATGTTGCAGGCCATTGAACTAGAAAGCGGGATTGGTCATCAGTGGTATCTTTGGAAATGGGCTTCCTATTGTGCATCTGAAGTAAGTAGTACATCAAAGTGGTTGCTTTAACGGTTTCTCATACAAGATGTAAACAAACATTATTAAGCTGATGTATTTTATAAAAAAGCTGCTTCTTTTAATTGTAAGGGACATGTAATCTGCTATTACTTTATCCAATCCTTAAACCCTACAGACTTAACTTTGTAAGATATCCAATCTTTAGGGTTGCAAATTTACAGATTTTTGTAATGTGAATACCCGCATGGTCATGGTCTGCATTGACATTGATCTCCTGGTTTTGTTCTATTTCAGAAAATTGCTGAGCAAGATGGTGGAAAATATGAAAGTGCAGTATATGCATCCAAATGCAGCAATTTGAAGCGCCTTCTTCCAGTTTGCACTGACTGGGAGGTTTGTCTCTCTTATCTGTGGAAATCTTTTAGTACAATTTTCTTGCATCCACCCCAGAATCATACTTTCAACTAAGTTGGTAAATGGGGTCTGTTGGTATCAGCCCTTCTAATATACTCATGCTTTTATTCATGTTATCTTTTTGCCTTTTCAGTCTGCATGCTGGGCTATGGCTAAATCATGGCTTGATGTCCAAGTTGATATTCGCATAGCTCGCTTGCGACCAGGTGAAGACGATCAATTCAAGAACTTTGAAGAAGCAATTGAGAGAAGTCCAGGGCAAGGAGATCTTGTGTCTCAACCCAGTGGACCAAATAGTTGGCCACTTCATGTGCTGAATCAGCAACCAATGAATCTTTCATCACTGCTACAAAAGCTTCATTCAAGGTACATGCATGAGGCTTCTGGAATTTAAATCTTTATTATTGTCAACAACTGATGTGTTCATCTTGTATATATTATAATATTATTAGTGAAGCGGTGCATGAAGCTGTTACTCGAGCATGCAAGGATCAGCAAAGGCAAATTGAGGTAACAAGCTACATGCAGGGGCGGAGGGAGGGCCGGGCGTGTCCCGGCGGCCGCCCGGCCAAATTGTTTTTAGAGTGTTATAATATTGATAGTATATTTTGTATTTTTCTCATATTTTATATTTTTATATGTAAATATGTAGTTTCGCCCAGGCAAACTTGTTTCTAAATGCAAAAATATAATTTCGCCCGGTCATTTGTAAAATCCTGGCTCCACCCCTGGCTACATGGAGGGAGCTTTTTGTCTGTTCTTCAAAGTTACCAATCCCCTTTCATATTACTAACTTCTAGAAGATGCTTGTTCACCAAAAATGACTAAATTGACATTATTACTGCAATTGCACCTAGAATTTGGAGGTAGTCTTTGAATTTTCATTTTTTTTTTCATTAGTCTTCTTTCATTTTTGCATTATGGCTTACTGAGGGAAAGTGAAATAGCCTTCTCTGTGATCAATATCATGACATGTATATCTTTTACCTGTTTTTGGTCATAGGCTGACACCTTTTTCAACTTCATGGACATGAAACTGGAGACCTTTTTTTTTTTTTTTTTTTAATTGTGAATATATTCTCTTTTTGTGTTCTGGTGTGGTCTTTCTGTGAGATAGCAATTTATATTTTATTTCTGGGGAGCATAATTTCGATATCACACAACATGTCAGTTTATTGCTAGGAATCAATGAGAATGACAATATTCTTCATACAGATGAATCTTATGTTAGGAGACATACCTCATTTGCTAGACCTCATCTACTCTTGGATATCACCTTCAGAGGATGATGGAAATATTTTCAGGTAGTACTTACATTCTACCATTCTATAAATTAATATAGATGTTTCACTGAACCATGCAGTATCTCAATTTTTTTTTGGAATCCTGATTAATATACCTCTGTTGGACATGCATCCCGTTTCTCAGGCCTCATGGTGACCCACAGATGATGCGCTTTGGTGCACACTTAGTGTTGGTGCTTCGCTACTTGCTTGCAGATCAAATGAAAGATACTTTCAAAGAGAAGATAATGACAGTTGGTGATTTAATTATTCACATGTGAGTGGATTGATGTTTAGATGGTCTGATGGCTGGGGCTTGTATCCTTGAAATTTATGCTCTCTTTGGGTTTGGTGTTTTGTTGGTTATGGTCTTTCAGGTATGCAATGTTCCTGTTCACTACGCAGCATGAGGAGTTGGTTGGAATATATGCTTCACAGCTTGCTCGTCATCGCTGTGTTGATCTATATGTCCATATGATGGAGTTGAGGCTTAATAGCAGGTATGCAGTTAAAGGGTACTAATAATGATGTTTTTGATTCTTTTATATGTGATTTCTTTATCTATTTTTTAGAATTTTAATTATTGGCCTTCATGAAAGACCTTTTCTCATTATATATATTCATCGGGAGTCATGAGTGCACTCATGACCCATTGGTGTTCAATAGATACTCTTATCAATGGGCGTGGTGTATGTACAATAATGTTGCTATATAACTGGGACTGTAAAAAACATCATTCATTTTGTCTATTCATCATATAGCTCCTGAAGCATAATGTTGTTGCATTTCTCCATATACAGTGTGCAGGTCAGGTACAAGATCTTTCTTTCAGCGATTGAGTATTTACCTTTTTCTCCCGATGATGACTTAAAAGGCAGTTTTGAGGAAATCATTGAGAGGTACCTTCAGTTTATCTTACTTTCTTTTTCTTTTTTTTTAAAAAAATTTTTATCATTGGACAAACTGCTCATTTGGTCAATGTTTTGGCATCACAGGGTTTTGGCCCGATCTCGTGAAATTAGTGCTGGAAAGCATGACAAGTCCTCTGATGTTGCAGAGCAACATCGGTTGCAAAGCCAACAGAAAGCTATGGTTGTTCAGTGGCTTTGCTTTACACCGCCTTCCACAATTAATGATGCCAAAGCTGTTACAGCAAAACTTGTCCTGCGTGCACTAACGCATAGGTAGTTGGTTTCTCTATCCTATTCTTCAAGTAGTCAAAGTTAGAGCAAAATAAAAAACTTGAATATCTTCACAGTAGGTTGACATTTCCTTGAATGCTCTGTAATTTTGAAGTCAAGTGTGTTCGTCACATACTTAACATTGTTTTATCTCAGTTTACTTACTGAATTTGTCTATTACTACTTCTCTTGGCTGCTTCAGTAAAATGTGTTTTAAAAAGTGCACACCTTCATAATCCTTTTGCTTTATTTAATCGTAGCTTTCATTTGTGCACTTCATTTTCTTTAGTTTTTTGCATTTTTGTTTAGTTGAGTGATTGGTTGCTTTTGGTGATATAGCAATTTGCTCTTCCGGGAGTTTGCTCTTATTTCTATGTGGAGGGTACCCTCAGTGCCTATTGGGGCTCATACGGTGCTTAGTTTACTTGCTGAACCTTTGAAACAACAAACAGAACTTCTCCATTCGACCGAGGATCGTGATGTTTCTGAGAGTTTCAGAGAATTCCAGGATTGGGTATATCTTTCACAGTATATCTGGCTGTTATTGATTTTATAATAACCTCTATTGCTGACTGAATTTTCTTGTAATAATCAGAGTGAGTATTTCTCTTGCGACGCAAAATATCGCAACTGGCTAAAAATCAAACTAGAAAATGCCGAGATTTCACCTGATGAAATTTCACTCGAGGAAAAGCGGAGGGAAGTTACTGCAGCTAGAGAAGCTCTCGAGTCTTCACTTTCTCTGCTACAACGTGAGCTATTTCACTCCATATTACTACATTCTCATTAATATAGGAATTAGTCTAGATGTAGTTATATTGTTTTTGTAATAAGGGATTTTTTGTTTAGGCTTTTCATTATGAGTATGTCTAATGTCGGAATGTCGGACATCTAAAGACAATGTTTCATACTGCAAAGTGCAAACTAACAGTTGGTTATACTTGTGATTGTCTTTCAGGAAACAATGATCCTTGGCTCATTCCAACTCAAGATCATTTGCACGAATCCATGGAACCTGTGTACCTGGAACTGCATGCTACAGCTGTTTTATCTCTACCTTCTGGTGAGTGTATGACACCTGATGCGACATTGTGCACAACATTGACAAGCGCACTTTACTCATCAGTACGTCAGGAGGAACTTCTGCATCGAAAAATAATGGTAAACATTATAACTTCCATCTTGAAATTCGTTCCTCTGTTTTAAGGAATTTGAGCAAAATATGCATGCCAAATTGCTGCTCCGAAGCATTTATCTTTACAAGATTTATTTGTGTCTTGTGCTATCCTGCTATGTTTTGGAGGAAGCCCAAACTTAGTTCTTGTGATTGAGATAGTCGTAGACATGCTCCTGTACTGCTCTGTCCATGGCAGTTGTAGTTGTAGTTGCTATTCCTCTTTTGAATTTGGGAAAGAGTTCATCCTAACAAGGAAATCATAAAATATAAACACAATTTAGCCGTTTGGCCTACATATGAGGATTTCTGGTTTAAGGAAGAAAACTTATATTGTTTTCTAATTATTGCAGAAAAACCTGCTGATCTAGAATGGAAAACAATGAGAAGAACAATAAATCAACAAAATCCCATAAAAAACAGATTATGTATAACCATAATCCAGAATGACACAATTTTTAAGGATTTCAAAATTTTCTATCTTATAATTGTTCCGATGAATCAACTTCGAGTTTATGAGTTGTTTCTCTATCTGCAGGTAAATGTTTCCATCTCTCGTGGAGACAACTCTTGTATTGAAGTTGTTCTACGCTGCTTGGCAGCAGATGGGGATGGGCTTGGACCTCATGACCTCAATGATGGTGGAATTCTGGCTAGTGTCATGGCGGCTGGCTTCAAAGGTATAGGCTTTCCTATTTTATGGCCATGGTCAATATACGCATTGGATTTAACTGATTTGTTGGAGACAAGAACTACTTGCTGAGTCGATATTAAATCTGCATAGATGAAATACATGCCTCCGGCCTCCCTTGTTCTTAATGTCACTGGCCTAATTTATTCAAATTAGAGTGAAAATGGACAACTTTGATTCGGCTTACTCTTTTTACCTATAGTGAGAAATTGTTGTTCAGTTCCTTAATATATATACTGTATTCCAGGGGAGCTTGCTCGATTTCAAGCTGGAGTGACATTGGAGATCTCCCGCTTGGATGCTTGGTATTCAAGTGCTGATGGCTCTCTGGATGAGCCAGCTACATATATAGTCCGGGGCCTCTGTCGCAAGTGTTGCATTCCAGAGATTGTTCTTCGATGCATGCAGGTAATGCAAATTTCTAATTACTTATTCATGTTAATTTCAATCAGGTAGCAATTAGTGCTGCATTTGCAGACTATTCATTGCATAACATCACCATTTTCTATTAGACTTTCTATTGGGAAAATGTGCTTTTGCTAATTTAATAGATGTATTTGTGGATGTTGTAGGTCTCTGTTTCACTAATAGAGTCTGGTCATCGACTAGAGAGGCATCACGAGTTGATTGAGCTAGTCATCTCTCCCAAAACTGATTTTCTCCATTTATTCAGCCAGGGGCAGTTGCAGGTAAATTTTCCTTTTTAACTTAAAATTGGCTACTTGTGTCTGAAGGTGTGTACTATGTGATTTATCTTTTGATCCGCTTGCATATTTTCAGTATTTGATTTGTTCTAAAGAATGTATGTGCACCACGAGTTCATTTTATCTTTGATTCAAACAAATAAGACGAATTAGTATTTTTGACATCCGTATACATGCAGGAACTCCTCTTGTTTGAGAGAGACTATTTAATAAATGAGATGGATCTTGAGGAACTGCCAAGCTCTTGAGTGGCGCAATCGGGAATTTCGGGAACTGCGCAACAATGCATATGGACAAAATCTACAGCATTCTTCACTTGCTGCATGTCTTACCTACCAGCCCTAACCTGCTTATAACTTTTAACAGAAAAGAGTGCAACATTACAAGTCGCCATTATCTTCACATATGGGTACAGAAATTCGAAGCTCCAATTTTCCTAATCATCTAGTTTGGTTTTGTCGAGGTGATCACGGGATCACGGTCGAAATGTCTGTGGCTGGGTCAAGCACATATTGGTGGTTATGGTTCGCATAAATTTCAATGTAATTTACTGATTCTGTTTCTTTAACTTTTTTTGAGCAGTGGTGTAACTTGTAATGTACGGGTACGATGAGTATATACATATGCAGGGAAGTTTGATTTTGTTGTTGTGATGGTTCATGGCTTATATCTGATCAAATTTCACTATAGCTCGATTTCAAATTTTAAATTTGAAAAAGGGAATTATACATATTGTATGATGAGTATATCTGATCAACGATTTCAAATTTTTACAAGGGAATATATATATAAAATGCATGCAGGTTGATAGACAAGAGAAAACTAGTATAGTGAAATCTGTTACAATTGCGTGATCATAACCATGAAGTATTGTCATTTTTAACAGATTTTTGTAAGTCGCCTTTAAACATTGTTTTGTGAACCAACAAAATGCAAAGGATGTTTTGTGCTCCATCAACTGCACAAGAATGCAGCATCACCAGAACTTGTTTCTGACATAGAGGAGAAGGAAGACAACTCCTAGAACAACAGCAACCGGCGCCCATTTCCGAATCAGAGCCTAATCAAAACAAAGAGTTGGGTCACAAATAAGTAAATAGCTGCTTTTGAATATTGAAATTGACGGATTGAAGCCTTGAAATGGTTGCTTGTTAGAATCTAACACATGCCATTGAACTTGTAATTGTATCAACTTTCTTGGAAAAAATATTTCACTGACCTGTCGGTTCAAGTCCTTTGCCCTATCTGCATACATGCGGGATTCAGAAGTCAAACGACTGGACATCTGGCTGACCTCTGCAACATTGGAAATATAACAATATCAACTATTAAAATGGAAAAAGAAACATATTGATCCCAAGAAGTGAACATAAGGCCAAGATATGATGATAATGACAACTAGATCTGCCTAGAGCTTCGATGACAATGGAAGCTTGCTAACATGTGCAATTAAGCTGCAAAGCCAAGTTCATATGGATATTGACAGCACGAAGAAATTGATGAGACAATCACTTACGGTCCAACTTTTCACCAACACCAAGAACTTCTTGAACATTGCGTGTCATTATCTGGTGAACTTCATAGAGCTCATCATTCAACTTCGAAATATTCCGTTGAGTTGTAGTATCCTGGTACAGTTTCTTTGTCTTCTGTATGAATGTATCTATAGATGTCATAGAGCAGATGATCAAAAAGACTGAATATGAAAACATAACTAGCAAGATATTACAACAAATACTAATAACAGAAGAAGCATATGATTGAGCAAGCTTACCAAATTTGATAAAAGCATATGGTCTTGCAGCTGTTTCTATCTGATTCCCATATACACGTTCAAATTCACTTTTGAGGTCTTCCAGATATTGAAAGGCAAGTTTCTTTGGATAAGAACGATCGCACATCGTCAAATAGCATACACGCTCTTCAATGATATAGCTAGACTCAAGTTAAGGTCTTAAGTTCAAGTGAAGGAGGATAACACCACGTGTATCAAAATTATCTGATGGTATGGTAATAAACCATCACATCAAAGCAGCAAAGAGACATCAAAAGTGTAAAGAGAGTTTTTATCTGTAAAATTACATTTCCAGTGATGGTCAATAGTCTGAGGAGTCTTGGTAAACCCAATAACAGATTCAGTTGCAACAGCTTTAATAGATAATTATTCTTCAAACAAAGATTTAAATGCAAATGATAGCAATTAATAAAGCCCAAAAGATGTTATATTGTTCTCTTATTTCACTAGAGTTGATCATTTTGCTAATTGAGTACGTACACTTGAAGTTGTTGCCCACTGTCAACTCCAACTCCCTTAATGAGCATAAGCACATAAAAATTGATAAAACCTAAAAAGATTGTTGATAAGGATACTGGAATATATATGATCCTGTTTCAACCGACATTCTTGATGGCTCATTCTGTCCTCTTGCAAGGTTTTTGAACAATGCTTTAACCTGCTGTTTGTAAAAGTCAGCATCTGGCACGTCACGGCCATCATCCAGCCCCTCTACCAAAGGAAGGCCATCAACAGCACGAGCTATCATTGTGAGTTTCACCATATTTGTTATGTATCACGGCTGCAGCATAATTCTTGCAAATGAATCAAATATCTCCGACAGTTTAACAAATACATGTTTCTGCATACAGTTCTGTCATCTCTGAAGAAGATGAGATTAGAGAGAACATTAAAAAGTTTACTCACAACTGGCAATGGGGTGTTATTAATCCTTTACATGCCATGTACTACGTTTTATGATTTCCAAAGCAAAGAATCACACCAGCATTAACAATAGAACAATCAAGCGAGCAGTAGAACAATTCACCCTTCCTTTTCGATTCGTCAAGAGTTGTGCATGTCGTGCTAGGGAAAGGGAAACCAGCTTACAGGATATAAGCACGCAACGAGTGACCACTAAATGGGGAATTACTGGAGTATGCACTAATACCTAAGCCCCACGAAACAACTATTCTGCAGCAGCTGATCAGAACATAAGAAGTTCTAAGTTCAACACATTTCAAACAATGCTGGATAAATGCAATACTAATTCCATGTTCTATCTAAGCAACTACTAACAGCAGAAAAAAAATTAACAGCTCTTTTTTCGCGCTCACTTCACCTCTGTTCAAAATCATGATTCCTAATCGAGCACTGGCAACACACAACACACATAGGCATCTCAGAAACCTCCGCTCATTTTCAAAACAAGTCAATCTAACAAAACACACACACACACACACGCATTTTAACTTAATTTCAGGAAAGAAACATAATGATCATCACAGGAAACGGATAGAATCCGCCATCAATACATTCAGAAACAGAATTGCATAAAGGAAGATGCATACCAATCACATGCGAAGGTGAGCGCCACGTTTGATGCGAACGCAAATCCCCAAACTGCAATTAGGTTTAACCAACAGCCACAAATCGCAGGCTTCCGATTGGATTGGCAGCTAGAAATTTGAACGATCTGCGAGGAACGATTTCTAAAGAAGAATATGCAATCTACAGAATTTTATTTTGGGGGAAATATAAATATGAGAATAGAAATTGGGGTTTTAACTTTTAACAGTAACAATAAATGGACAATTTACTATGAGCAAATCTGAACAAATGAAAGTAGAGAAAAATAGTATACATGTTTTTAGTTGACTCCTCACTAATTGTAAACATATGTTGAATTCAAAAGGCTTAATTAATTATAAATACACAAATTTTGTTCAAATTTTAACTTTTAACTAAAATGATTTTTTTTTTCAAAAATACATCTAACTTTAGTAAATTTTGGAATTTGACATAAGTCAAACGTTTGTTGGGCAATAACTTGATTATTCGGAATCTGATTTGTGATCCGAAGCAACACCTGTATTAATGGAAAAGTATAATCAAGTTATTGCCAACGAACTTTTGACTTATATCAAATTCTAAAATTTCATAAACTTCGTGCAATTTCTTACCAAATATTTAATAAGAGGAGAAAGAGGCGAGTGAGAAAATTGCATTTGATAATAAGAGGAGACCCACTAAAATATCGAGATCCTTTGTTCCAAACTCTGTGTCCGATCTTCGTGTTCTACTTTTAATTTTATTATTTTAATATTATTTATTACAAAATAAAATTTATTACTATACAATGAAATGTAAATTACATTTATTCCAACAATCTCAGTTTAAAAAGAGTATATACCTTAATTTTGGAATAATCAATCTAAAATAGTCAATTTTACCAAAAAAATGTATAATTTTAATTTAAAAAAATAAATATATACCTTAACATAAATGAGTAAACCCTAATCAATGATTGTAAATTAAACTAAATCACAATATATTAAAATTGAAGAAAGAAAAAGAATTGATTGTAGAGAGTGGGACGTGGATTTGGGATAAAGGATCCCAAATGCTAAAATATAGTAGATGCATGTATTGGTATTACTTATTAGATAAATAAAGAGTTGGAAATATTAACGAATATGGATGTAGAGGGGAACAGATAACATTAGTCATCCATGTGCATAATTATATCGGAATACTTGTTGAGATTCGAACAAGAAAATTTGAATGAGTTGAGGCAAAATCAGTCTCGTTTGCAGGTACATTAATTTTCATCTGATATTCAGTTTCCTTATTTGTTAAATGTGAGTACTATCATTAATTGGTTGTATGTTGGGAATTGGGATTCAATTACATATCCGAGCTTATATACAATAAGCTTTACAAGTTTGTTTGGTAATTAAAATAAATGAAGATATTAAAGCTGTAAGATCAAGTTATCAAAAGGTATCATCATCCTTGCTCCTTTTGCCAAAACATAAAAAAATACAATCAACACACGCCTCCTTTTATACAAACCATATAAATCCTTTATAACCATTTAATTAGTTGTAGCAACTAGCAAGGGTGTACATTAATTTTAAAATCTTGGGTTTTCTACAAATATTAGGAAATTCACTCCCTTTCACCGCTACATTAATTCGACGACCGAGATTCTCGTAAATGCATGAAACAATATATAGAAAATGTCGCCCGCGCTTTAAAAAAATTAAAAGAGTATCAAGACCCATAAATCTCATAAGGAACTAATATGATACTAGTATAAAATACCCAAAATCAAGAACCATCAAAACTAACACATTGTACACATACATCTTTTTTGAAGGAAATGAATAATAGAGGAAAAATCTTGATCAAAGATGATAGGGATATGGCCAAACCCTAATGAGATTCTCAATGGGAACGAACTCAAACGTGTAATCTTTGGCAACAGTTCTTCTTCCGAAACTGGGTCCAGCCCGAACCCAAGCCAAGTTCGGAGACGTCGAAGGTGGCGTCTCCGGCGAAGGAGAAGACATCAAGGCCCACATCCCTGCAGGCCATCCCGTCGTGAAGCCGTAACTGTCGTCTTCCACTACTTTCTCGAACTTCACCACCCATGTACCGCCCAACGAGTTTCTCAGCTTCACTTCGCTTGGAATGATGTCGCCATACTTTTCCACGAAGCCTTCAGGAATTGTCTGCATAAAACATAATTACTACATCAAAAACTAAAAAAAAAAAAAGAAGAAGAAGAAGAGAGAGAGAGAAAAGAAAGAGGTACAAGTATTGGAGAGATGTCCATCAAGGTCTTGTAAAATGAAGGATTTGTCTCCATGGCTTAGAGTGAGAGTGAAAGTATTTGGAAAAGCAAGAATTTCTTAGTTTGTTTGTTACGAGCATTCACTGCAGTATTTGAAGTGCTACGACTACGAGTAAGAGAGAAGCGTGTTTCAGTTATCACTAAAACGCAAGAAATAATCTCAACCATTAGATCTAGACGTCTATCAACGATCTGGATTAGCTCCTAGCCCAGTGACACGGATCGACTCCCGCTCCTAGCATTGTGCAAGAATGTTTATGTCATCAATTTTCCTACTTTTGTTTTTGTGTTTGATTTAATTTATTAGGATTCTGATGCTGGAATTTACAAGAAAGTAGTAATAATATTGCAAAAATGATCTCAGAACAGAAAACACTTCTGCAGATGGCTAAATTGAATAGGTTTTAAAATTTGGCATAGCTTTAGG
Organism: Salvia sclarea; assembly: GCA_036873715.1. NCBI lineage: Eukaryota > Viridiplantae > Streptophyta > Magnoliopsida > Lamiales > Lamiaceae > Salvia > Salvia sclarea. Next base: position 2,519,378 of record JAYJMF010000080.1, read on the forward strand.
ATTTGTCCATATCCTCGAAGGCTAGATAATTTATTTTTTAAATTTAATGCTGCTAAAGTCAAAATTCTAAAATGAAAAGAACCGACAATAATAACTGCTATAACCACACGCTTTCTGGAAATGGATAACCTATTTTGCTTCCTGTCATAGCACTAGCAGGCTGTTTTTCATGCTTAATTTATCATCAATGGTTAGGTTTCAAGTTTCAATTTTGGAGTAGATTGTCTTATTATAGTGCTTTTTTTATTAGGCTTTATAGTTCTAGTATATGTAAAATTAAGAGTATGAAAGCCAAATATGGCGTGGAGTCATTTTTGAAACTAGAAAATGACTAATTTTATGGGATATTACCAAAATGAAAAAATCTGACTAAATATGAAGGAGGGAAGGGAGGGAGTATTTACACAAGCAGAGCTGCAGTTCATCAAATATTTCCAATGTTACAAAGATGTTTGGCCACTTTAGAGTTGAAACAACAGAAAATCCAGCCATAATTTACACAAAAAATAAAAATCAGAATAAGTTATATCCACATCTTACACCTTTTTAGTATTGGCAATAAAATGTGATGATGATGATGATCATCATCAAATGGATTTTCTGGTGTCCAAAGCTGATGCAGCAGAGTCAATATGAAGCAGCAAGCATGCATAAACCTTCTGCTTCAACTCATCAATCCTCTCCAAGACATCACCTTTCTCCAATCCTGAGCTGCCCCTCACCTTCTCCAACCACTCATTAGCTTGTTTGAGCTGCGACAGCGTCACCGCAATGTGGTTGTTCTGTTCAACAACTCTCTCCTTCCCCTTCTTCTCCTGGCTGCTGCACCCGCCACGCAACCCCGATTCGAGGGCTTCTTCGAGGAAGTTCAAGAACCAAGACCGCGTCTCGTGTGTTAGAGTCTTCAGCAGCTCCATCATCTCTCTCGAGTTGTCGGTCTTGCACCATTCTTGCTTCTCAGCATTGCTGAGCTGCGACGGAGTAGTCCTTAGAGTTTTGGTTGTGTTTGTGTTTGTGTTCGTGCTCTTGTTGTGTTTTCTGCTAGGCTTGTCCTTTTCTTGCTGTGTCGATGAGTTTGTGTGTAGACTGTCCCAAACCTCTTGTGTTGGTGTCGTGGCGTCTGCTTTGTCGATCATGTTTTGCAGTGTGAAGAATCTTGATAGATGAAGATGAGGGCTTTGGGGAGAGGCGGATGAGTAGAGATCGGCAAACATGCTGCAAAAGAGAGATTAAAACGACGTTGTTTTGTGATGAGGTGAATGGAATAGGGATCATTTGCATCCTAACCTGAGGCATTTGGCAAGATTTGCTGCTAAATTTGCTTCTTTCTGAGCTTGTGCTGCTACTAGAGAGGCCAAGTGACCCTTTCTGAGAACTCCCTTGAGACAAAACGAGTCGTATATGTATCAGATCAGCCAGTGAGCTACTCGGGATCGATGTTTTAATTAAAATAACTGATTTTAAGTGTATATATATATATATATACCTTTCCTGGCTTGAGAAGGGTGGGTGGCAGATTGCACCATGAGATGATTGCCTGATCAGCAGATTGTTGCTTCTTGTTATTGCCATTTGTCAAAGAATTGAAGTTGATGAAGTCTTGTTTGTCTGAGGATTTTGCTGTCAGAATCTTGGAATGATGTGTCACTTCTCCTTTTGTATCTGTGTCTGATTTCTTTGTTGATCCCTCTGGAGGACTAGTTGACCTTGTCTGCAATAAAACCACTTCAGCCATTCAACACAACTTCTTTCAATAAATTGAGTTTGGTTTTCAAAATCTATAAAGTAGAATTGACAAACTCTAATGCTCACCTCAATGTTAGTATGCTTAGATCTCAAAGAAGCAACCTTTTTAGCAACTCCACCACCACTCTCACTCTCATTCTCCTTCCCATCTTGAGATTTCTGTTTCAACACACCTTGCATATACCTAGAAGCAACTCCACTCTTCTCCTCCTTGATCACAATCCTCTTCTCCAACTTGGCCTCAACCACCATCATCTCATTCAGCTTCAACTTCACCTCCACATTCTCATTCTCATTCTCGTTCCCCTCGAGGAGCTGCATCAGGTCCTTGGGGTTCCCGACAAAGGGGTGGCGCCCGGGGACGGGCCTCACCCCGACTAGGGTGGGGACGGGGGTGCCCGCCTCCATCTTGTCCACGTAGAAGAACTGCCCCAGCTGCAGCTTGTTGTTGAGGATGAGATCCGTGTCGGCCTTGGAGAGGGAGACGTATGTCGAGTGGGAGGAGTCCGAGACCTTCACGAAGAAGCCGTGATCCGGCCACAGCTCCGACCCGGAGATGGCCGGGACTATGGTGATCACCTGCAGCAGAGCTGATCGGTACTCGCCTCGAACTTTTAGGTTCGAGTTTATGCTTTGGAGGAGCTTCATTAGTACTCCTGGAACCAGAGATGCCATCTTTGCAACCTTCCCTTTTTTCTTCTCTGTTTAGAAAAGTGATGACATTGTTTCATCAAGAAAATATTGAAAGATTTGAGATATTTTGATAAAAAGAAGAATGAAATATACCTGTCTGAAAAGGCTCAAGAATGATCTCTCTTTCTCTATTGCAATGGAAGAGATTAGTATCTTGAAAACTAAGCAAATAGTGAGAGATGGATAGAAGTGGAAGAAACGCTCAGATTTTTTTAATGGAGAAGGTGATGATTGAGTTTTTGTATGAATAAGAAAAGAAATTAATTTCTCTTGTTAAACGAGATTGTCTATTTTTGGTAGCATGGTGCATTTTTCAAACCAAACGGTTGAAAAGCAGACATATTTGTTAGAAAATAGCAATAGATTCTTGCAAAAGAATACCTGAGTGGAGAAACAGATCCAGTAAAACTCGGTACCAAACAGATTCTTGAGATAGAGAGAAAGAATAAAAAAATAAAAACAAAAATTGATAAAAGAGAATATTTTTGGGAAGGAAGGTGGTGGAAGGCATGAACAATGTGCATAACTTTACATGGGAGGCACGTAATGATTAACAACTTCCTCTTGCCTTTCAAGCCAAGGGACAACCTTGTCCTAAAACTATGATTCCGACCCTCTTGCTAACACGGCTGCGAATTTACGGTTTTGCCCTTCCCGAAGGCCGCGGTCGTGAGACAATGGTCCAGATACGATCACAATTTATACACAAAATCGTATTTGGGCGTTGAGATATCGATTTCGAGGAGGGGGGAGTGGCTTAGTTGTAAAAGGTGGGAGCAATTATAATATCTTAGGCCATCAGAAACCAAAGACATGATTGGATTTTATTACCATCTTTTGAAAGATTGGATAGGCCAACCTTGTCATACTTCTGTTCTAGTTTCTGTAGACAAGAGACAGCAGTTGATGTTTGATAAGGTTAGATAAAGTCAAATGTAGGCATCATTTCATTTCTTTATGAATGTTTGGATACCTCTAAAGTTGTTATATTTTCCATGTTAGAATAACATAGTTTAGGTGTATTTCATGCATTATTATAACCTTAGATTAAGTAGGAGTGAATGCATTATTTGGTTTGGTAAATGTCATATTTAATTATGTATTTGTATGGTATATATGGTTCGTATATTGATATATTTATTTATCAAGTCAACCCGAATTATTTTTTTACCTAAGCATCGACACGTCGAAATGGGAACCTTTTGTAGATCTTATTGGAATAAACAAACCAGTTTAGGAGCAATAATCCAACAAACATTTTGTGTTTCATGTTATTTTAAGTGCTCTTTTTTCATGAGAATCACCACTAATGATAACCACTCCCCATGCGTTGTTTGTAAGTTAAACCGGCAATCAAGCATTCAATAAAATAATATTAATTTGGTGATATTTATTCTTTCTAATTTGCTATCATTGATAATCGGCATGTTTAGTTGATTAAACAGTTCGTGTTGGCTTACTATATTCTAACTCGATCCCACGATTATCAAATTGCAAACGAGAGCATATTCATTGTGATTCTTGCTTCAAAAGTGGGGAAACAGCAACCATTAAGAAGTAGCTATTAACATGATAATTGATATTCAATTGTCAAAACTACGTTTTTTACATTAGTGTGCAGCAAAAAAAAAAAAGATCTGACTGCAGAAAAAGAATAATGCTTTTTTAGCTACCAAAAATCACATCGTTGTTCCACCAATTGGAACTATGAATTCATCACATATACAGCATAATAATTTGAATTCTACAAGATATAGCTAAATCCCGAGGAAAGCCACGTAGTATATCGCAATACTTATCTTGTGCAGGTAGAGCGAGTGCCAGGCTCAATGGTGTGCTATTATACAATACCCATCTTGGGCTGCAATGGCGGATGATGCATTTGTACGGTGGAGATGTTTTGAGAGACGAGATTATCTAAGCTTTGAGTCACTGCCCTTGCTCCGGAATGTTGATAATGAGAAAAACGATCTTGGAGCTGAAAAACCAATTTGTAAGCAAGACAAACTAACGAAGAACAATAAATGTATCCACATTGCGTTCACAACGGAAAGCCTCTGGAGTTTGATTAACTAGATTAAAATGTTGCAGCTATCTTCTATAGGCTTAAAGTAAAAATGTGTGAAATCAAATTTACAGATCTTGTAGTTCAGCGATTCATGTCATAAGGTTAAAGCAAAGCGAAGTCTAGAAAAATATGGTATGGTAAATCTCACCTTTGATTGTGCTCCCAGACATGTGATCTTCCCTGAGTTTGAAGTTGGCTGGAGGTGCTGGGATTGAATTCTGCGAAGATTGAACTGCGGAATAAAAAGTGCAGTGCGTCAACAACAAACCTTTAAATGCTCTAACCTGATCATCATTCTATATAAGTGCAGAAAAGGAAGGTAACAGAACACAAACTCAACATTTTGAAAGACTTCAAGAAGATAGGTGCATCAGAAACCAAACCATATATGCATAGCAATCAATCTTTTCTACCATTCTTGAATAAACACTGATGAAATAATTTGTACCCTGTTTAATTTATTTGAGAGGAAAAGTAAACGGCATTGATATGACCTAATAAACTGAATTGATGATTGAGTGTGTTTGTGTATAACCACAGCAGTGAGACATAATTCTGGAGACTGTGGTTTGAGCTAAAACAAGCATACAAACACCGAGAGAAAGATTGTCTAGCCATCAAATAATGTTCTGCCGCTAGATAAACATTGCGGAATTGATTCAAAAATATTTAGCACTTATATGACAAACTCAGCACATAGATAGAAATAACACCATGAAATACAGAGTTTGGCACAGCAAATATCATAAGTTGTGAATGGAGAAATAAACATGAATGTACGAAGAACATATATCATAAATCACCTGATTCATTGAAATACTCGCAATCATTGAAGGTATCCTCAGAAGGTTGAGCATGAGAAAATCCCATTCTTGACTTCCTCAGATCTTCAGATGACCTATTGGCGAGATCTCTTCCATCTTCTGTATCATCATCTCCTTCAGATGTGGTCGCAGAGATCCAGTCAACCAAAGTCTCTGAACCACGACTTTTCCTCCCAAACTTCAATAACCGTTTGAAGCCACTGGTCATATCCTTGCGGGATGCATTATTGGAGGAATGGACAACCAACATCGGCTTTTGTGCAGTTCCCCATTTCTTCCTCATTCGAGCAGCATCAGTTTCTACTTGATTTAATGAGTGTGAATTCCAAGAGGCAGGACTTCCTCCTGGGGAGTCTACTGAAGGATCAATATCAGACATCTCATGAGGGTAACCAAAGGGATGTTGAGAATGTGAGTTCCATGACACAGGACTTTCCCCTGACCAATCGGGTATTGATTCAACAGGGTGGAAGCTCGAAGGAATAGGCAACTTGGTGCCTAAAGCTTGGTCCACAAGAGAAAATGTCAGAGCACCATCACCATTTTCCGACCCAGAATTTACGGAATCATCTGGTTCCAGCCCCTGTTTTAGTTCCTCATTGTCGGAACCATCCTGACCTTCACTCTTTAAGCTCTCAAGTTCTTCCTCTCCATCATCATCAACCGTACTTAAAAACTCCTCCGCTCCAGATTCCAGGTCACAATTTGCATCTTCATTGTGTATAAGCTCAGATACTTCCATGGCCTTCTCTCTCGCAATGCTCGATTGAGAAACAAAGCTCTTGCGACTGCCCTTTTTAAGAAAAGGTCTGGTCACAACATTTTTCTGGATCTCCTCGTTTAGTTTTGGTGTGGACAAAACACCATCAGAGTCCATGGAGGACATTTCTCTGAAGTCACTTGGATTGGCAGAACTTTTCCTGAGTGACTGTGGACGACGTGACTTATCCTCTCTAACAGCCGCTTCATCATTCGAGCTTTTACTGCGGACATAGCTTCTAACTTGTGAACGTGTAGTTTTATTGGCTCCAGACGGCTTGGTATTTTCTTTTCTCATTTCAGAAAAGTTTGGGACAGATTGAGCAAGTGGATTATCTGGTAGCATTCTTCGCTTTCCATAACTAATGCTAGTATTTTTCGCAGCAGACCTAGGAACAGGAACTGCACTGCGAGGAGTAGACAACGAACTTCTATTAATGGCTAAATGTTTTTTCCCCTGCATACCTCTAGGATTACCATCTCTAGATGAGGCATCATTCAAACCCTTATTCTCATGAAGATTATTCTGCTCTGGAAAATCTGATGCTTCCTCATCATCGTCACTCTCCCCAAAATCTAAGTGTTGCTGTCAAAAGGAAACTTTTATATAGTCGGTTAAAAATCAACAGAAGGCTAACTCCAGTAAATCCTAAAATTAGAAAATAGAAGTAAGATGGTTCCATTCATTAGAGACATGTATATCTCTATAACACAACTATAGATCTACCTGTTCCCTTTTCATAATTGACCTGCTATTATATGATCTGATTCGCTCAACACGTCGACGAGCACTTGATACAGAATCCTGTCTGTCTGCAGATCCCAAAAACTTGGCCTTCATCTCTGATCTATTCCTCTCAATACTGTCCTGCATAGATTTTAACTTCGCCTCTTTCTCTTCCCTGTTGGTACTCCACTCTTCCCTCAGCTTCGCATCCCGCTTCAGCATATACCTATCGTAAAGCTTCCCCCGCGAGCTCTCTGTAACACTAAGATCAGAGAACTGCTTATTCATAGCATCACTGTCATACTGGTTATCGGCAGACTTCATGGGGGAAGCGATATCAAACTTGGTTTGGTTCTTAGAGATCTGACTAGGTTGAGCTGAGTGGTAGTTGTCATCTGCTATTGGTTTCGTGTATTGTAAACTACTTGATGGTTCACGTGACTGTGACGTGTCTCCTAACCTTCCTTTACGGGCAGAATTGGATTGGTCTCCGGGGAGACGCAATTTATGCTCAGCAAACATTTTCTCAAGCTCACTTGCCTTCATCTTCAAATCGTCAAGTTCCTGATTACCCTTCGACTGCCTCGCTCTCTGAGCTTGGCCCATGGGTGTTGAAAAAGAATCAGAGACTTCCTGAGCCTCTACCGTTACTTGGCCAGAAAATTGCGGCTTGGTGTTTCCACTAGAACTAGCATCATCTCGTTGAACTCGTGCCTTCTTACTCAGCTCAGCAGTCAAAACTTGTCTGTTGAACTTCGATCTCTGAGGTCCAGAATCTTCAAGATTCGACACACGAGTATCTGATTCTTTGTCAGACATGTGTGATTCTTTCTTGCCAACAACTTCATTTTTCCTCAGAGGTGTTACCTCACGGGATGCCTTCTCAAAAGGACGGGATTCTTTCTTTCCGGCTACTTCAGTTTCCCTAACAAATTTTACCTCTTGCTGACTAGATGAAGAATCCCCTTCGAACCCCTTATAACGGGAAGCAAAGGCCTGCCGGATTCTTGAGCCAGCATCACCATCGACTCCCCCGGTTCCAGCTGTAGCCTTCTGGGCAGATTTCACCTTAACTTCCGGACCAGACTCATCCCTTGAATCAGAACCTTCACTTTGATCCGAAACATCACTCTGCTGACCGGATTTCATCCGCCTAATATGAGACAAAGACGAAACCTGATCCTTGAACCCTGCCATCTGTGTCTTGCCGCTACTAAACTCTTCACCCCTCAATTTCCCTTTATTCCCGATCAAGTCCTCGTTTCTACCTGTCTCCGGCGTTCTAAAATCATCTTCTGATCTTTCTTGATTCTCAACCCTGTTTATAAAGGACCTTGACTTAGTCTTCCCAAAATCTCGATCTTTGAAAGCATCGCTTTCACCAGACCCCAAATTGGAACTCTTCTTGTTAGACTCAAACAGCTGCTCAGGACCAGCCAAAGCCACACCTTTCGATCCGCCGTCCCCTGCCCGAACAGAGCTGGGCACAGCCTTCAATTCCAGCTTTGCCGCAGATGACACCTCTGCACTATCATCGTTAAAATTGGAAACTTTCCCATCCAAGGAGGGCGCTGCAGGTGCCGTGTTACAAGCAGGGCTATCGAGATCCTTCTTGTCGGAAGTCAAATCGACGCTAATGCTCATATCACTAACGCCGCTCCACCTCCTGAAAACCGCCTTGTCGGACACGTCGGACGACAGCCTCCGCAGCTCGGCTGGCTTCGCAACTGCGGGCTTCCCGCCTGAATTCTCCTTCTGCTTATTCTCGAACATGTTGATTCGGTCCTGCACACTGAGCCGCCTCGACGGCTGGCTCGCCTGAATCGATTGGGGCTGATCGGGAGTCGATCCCTCATCCTTCGCATCTTTCTCCGCAGAGGCGCTGGGCTTTTTTCCGGCTTCGCTCTCGACGCTGGACTCTCTGCTGAAAGCGCGGCGCATGGGGAAGGTGGGGGGGGCGGGATCCGGCGGCTGAGACGCCGCGCGTTCGCGGCGCGGCGGCGGAGATGGTGGCGCGTCGTCTTCCTCGTCGTCGATGGACATGTCGGAGCCGTAGGAGGAGCGGACGGCGCGATCGTCGGGCGCGGATCTCCATGGGTGGGTGAGTTCGGGCCGTCTCTCGTTTAGCGATTTGAACTTGCTGCATGCTTCGCTGAAATCACGCACAAAATCGCCATTAATTTAGAGAGAGGAATGGGCTACGCAGAAAACGAATTTTTAGGGCCCAATTTAGGTCAAATTAATATCTTCTGGCCCAATAGCGTCCATATCTTTTAATTTAAAAAAAAAAAAAAAATGGAGTATCAAATATTACTATTTCTTAGTATTTGAAAATGAGAAACATTAACCGAAGACAAGTTTAGGCTGCCTTATTAGAGCGGATTCGTTTATTATAACTTGTGTTCTTCTCTTCTGTATGATGTCGAAACAGAGAAGCTCTTCTCTCGTCCGAGTTTCTTACTTTAGGCGATGAGCGCTGAAGCTGTCCGCAAAGTTGTGAAGCTCTGAGACGGTGTTAATATTGAAGCCGGCAGCAGCAGCGCGAGCACAGGCATTAGAGAGATCCTGACGTGCTGCACTGAGCCTCACGTCGATAGCCCTCAGAAGCTCCTTCCTGCATTCATGACAACGATGAATATAGAACGATAGAAAGCAAAAACTCAGGAGCATGCAGCAAACATTAACTCAAATCCAGTTTTGCAGCAGACATGGAGAAAAGGATTTCATTTTCCTCAATAACCTATGCTCAAATCCTCCCAATGAATTTATTAAAATAAATTATCAGAACCACATTGAGTACTACTATAATTTCATCATCCATCAATACACACTAGCACTCAAAACAAATAACCAATAGTGAAGGAGTTAGGAGGTCATACTTTGTCGCGTCATCTCCAGATGTCGCACCAGAACTACCTCCACCTGAAAACGATAGATCCCGATGAATAATGGAATGATCATCATATATTCATTATCATAATACTCGCGAGAAGAAGAGAACAACTTTCTATTCAAACCCCGAATAGGATATTCCACACGCGGAGGCCTTTAACACCAACACATGTGAAAGATTAGTAAATTTCCCATGCCAAGAAATGTTCACAGATGCCCCTAACATCTTATGATTGGTAAGCAAGTCTACCATTTACAGAGGATGTTAATCGAACAGGACTGCAAAAGCTTCATGCATTGCTGGTAAATGACAGATAGCCTACTGTAAGAGTCGAGCACTAGTTCGAAACTTTTAAGTATACAACTCCAGTTATAGCGTTGTGTGGAAAGGAGACACCACGGCATACTAAATTTTCCTTTTATCTATCAGAATAATTTCTTCAGGATAACCAACGATATGATATTTTGTGGCACATTCTTGTTATAATAGAATGCTTACTTGTTTTCAAATTGAGCACTCAAAAGATAGGAGGATTCCCTAGAAGATGATGAATGCCAAAGAAATAAAGCAAAATATCGACTACAGCTGCTAATAAGATGGTGTAGGCCGACAGAACGAGCCCTTGCATTAATCATGAGAATTCAATAGTAGGTTACTTTTTAGGGAACGTTCACTATATCAAATAGCTATCAGAAGAAAATGTACATCCACAATCATCGAAGAGCAACATGATCCAGGAACATATATTGTAGTCACAAAGCCATACTCTTAATTTTGGCTAGGCTATCTAATTTCCTTTGTTTATGCAGAATGCATCTCATTTCAAGATTCATCTTCCATTTTGTCATGAAGAAAAAGTGGGAGGCGAAACAAATACAACATGCAAGCAACTATCATCCTTATGATGCATGCATTTGCAGCATCTAGATTTCATAGCTATAAAAAATATATTAACAGGTAATTTGGAAACTGTACCAGAAAGTTGATCTCCAGCTCCCTGAAATTTAGAAGAAGAGCAATTAGACAAAAATCTTAAACAGGGTTGCCAATTAAAACTTCAGCTACAGAAATAAATAACCTGTGAATATATCCTTCGAGCAGCTTCCAACTGCGACATCTCAGCATCCAACGTATTGACCACTTCCAAAACTTCAGGTGTGCTCACAAATCTTACAAACCTGGATGTTAAAAATTGTTAACATCCTGAGGCATAACAAAGGTTTACAAGTAAGTTACAAGTCACACTACCTCTCAACTGTTCCCTTGGTGAACCATGTTTCAGCATTCTTATGGCGCCCAACTTCCAGCTTAACTGACTGTGCAGAAGAGGCAACTTGTTCCTCTGCAATCTGTAAATGTGAAACGAATGGTTTAAGCAATCCTGAGGCTACTTTCTCGGTGCTCCCATCACTCGAAACAAACAATTCGCATCTGGCCAAAAGGGATATCATAGTGAATAACTAACATCTGGAAACGGTCAGATCATCAGGAAAACAATCACTATGCATATCTAACCGTGAGCGCTTGGGCGACAGCTGAAGTACAGCATAATCAAGAGGCGTGTCTGACTTCATCTTTGCCATACTAGTGAAAGGCAATATTTCCGCGGTCTCTTTCACATATTCATTTCCACAGCTGAAACACAAGCTTTAACAGCCTGTATCCCGAGTTTACAAAGTGAATATTAGAGCAAATTCAGATAAATTAGATTAAAAGCAGGCAGAAATGCATTAATTAAGATAAATTAGATAAAAAGCATGCCCAAATGTATTAATTTAGATGAAACCGAACCAACATACCAATGCACTTCCGCAAATATTCATATACTGAGATTAAAGTAAGAAAACCAATAAGATGAGAGCTTACGAGTAAGATCTTAATTCAAAATCTAATCTTTGAGAAATAATTAATATTCAATCAGATCTGAATAAACCCAAAAAGAAGTAAATAACATCATTGATTAAATGCTAAACGCAGATTCAGCTCAAAAGCATCCCAACATCAGCTCAATCAAAACGAGCAATGCCGAAAAATCGAACCTTTACGGCAACTAAAGAAAATAAACTCAGAAGCCCAGGAAATCCGAATTAGCTCAAATCAGCAAAACACCAAATTGAGCTAAATCAAGAGCTGACCTCAACAATGCCAATGCGGAGATCTTCAGTTCCGTAGGCCGATCGTCGGATTCAAAATCAAGCGCCCACGAAATCGAAATGCAATTCGATTTTCAAAAGAAATGCGAGGGTTTCGGGGCTTTACAGTTCAAAGTAATAATAAAAAAGAAGGAACCCTACAAAAGGGTCTTAGGTTTTACTCCTTTCTTTAGTAAAAAAAACAAAATCGCAATGTAATGTGTGGTGTGTGTGTGTGTATGAATATATGACTCTTTCTTTTCCTCTCAGCTTCTCTCTCTACATATACGTACGCAGCAAACTGTGTTGAGAGAGAGAGAGAGAGAGAGGGGTGGAGTGCAGAAGAAGAATGGAAATGGCGTTCGATGCTGTGTTACAGTTTGTGATTTCAATTTCAAACAACAAAAATCAAATTTTTTTTATCTTCTTTCTTTTTTTGAAAAAGAGAAATTACTATATTTGCTTGACTTTTTTGTTGTTTGTAGAAATGTTTTTTAACAGCGGATGAAAGACAAAAGAGACAGTCTCTGATGATTTGTGGAACTGTGGATGTTTTCCTACCTTTAAATATACGATCCTTCTTTAAATATTCAAATTACACTTGCACCCCTATAGTTTTTCTATTATAAATAATTACTCTCTCCCTCTCCTAAATACTTATTCAAATTTTTTCTTTGAATTAGTTTACCTTTTATTTTTGTCATTTTTGGAAATAGACCTCACACAATATTACTCATATAATTAGGATCCACATTCCACTAACATTTTACTCACTATTTCACCATTATTTTTCCTAAAACTTGTATCATCCTTAAATGGATAAGTATTTTGGTGACGGAGGGAGTGTAATTTATGAATCCATTTTTATGATATTCCCAAAATTGTCCTAAACATAAGCCTATATATTTAATATCCCCAATTTTTGCGAAGTTTAATATTTTGGTATAGAGATTTTGGTGATTAAATACTGAGTCACATTGGCTAGTTTTCGAGTGGATCATAGCTAAAATGTATTGATGTTTTTCTCTTCACGTGAGAATCCAATTAGATGATTCAAATTTCATTACTACAATTTTTATTAAGACATTTTCCAAAATCTCATCAAATTTAAGTAATCTCATTCAATCAATTGCGACATAGTATCATTTATAAGCGTATGTTGAGGATATTTGTTAATTGAAGATACAAAACTAAAGTGATCACTTTTTCTTGTTATTATACTTTACACCTTTAAATTATAAAATAGAAAATTGATTATAATTGCACATATTTGGTCTTTTGTTTTAGTATATCAGTATCATGCCTTTGTCGAAACATGAAGGTCAAAAGTTTGACCAAGTGAAGTAGTAATATTTAATTTTGTAAAAGTAAATGGCATAAATCGATCTACATATCGAGTAGATGGCCGTGATATATTGCTTTCTCTAAAGCGATTCACATTGAGTGAAAAATAGTGAATTAAAATAAATCATTTAAAAATGGAGTTATGTATTAAAGAAATAAGTATAGAATAATTAATGTTTATCCACATTGATTAATGACTTCATTAATCAAGTATATAAGGAGCTTAATTATACTAATCATGTGCACAATTGATGGAGTGTAAATCTCAGACATGCGTGTGGTGCCACCGCTCGCCTCACCTCGACCGAGCGCAGGTTCACGTCTTTGAATTTAGATCTTGGCAATTGATTTTGGGCTTGGGACTTCCAACCCCACTTAATAATAGTTTATTCGAGGCAAAATAGAAGTCGGCCCACAACCGTTGGGCTCTTAAGTGTTTTCTGCACTCATATCATTATTGTCAAAGTTTTGTTCTTGGCCCATTCCAATTCGCCAAAGCTCGTTGGTTTGTATTGTTGCTACCTAAGAAACGAACCCGTTTTATATTTGGGGACGACACGCCTAATCCTAGAGCACTATTGGGGTGTACTCATCTTCAGAAGAGAGGACTCCTTAGCTCAGCTACATACATTGTGTTTACGATTTGTTTAATTTCGATGTTTCAATTCAATTTATTTCCGTATATCTCCTTTTTACATTTTTGAGTTGTATTGTGACTAGCAAATTACTTTTTTATCCAGTTTCAAACAATATTAACTACGGGGTAAAGAAATAAGCAAACAATATTTCCTTTACTATTGGAAACCTGCATTGGGTGCTAAGTTTTTGCAACCTTAGAAGCTAAAACACTTTTAATTCACACGGCTAAACTTTCTTTTTATATTTTAGATATTTATATATGCACACACAGGGTATATCTCAAGTCTTGACCAAAATGTGTATGGATTAAAGGGGGAAAAATAAATTGTTATCAAATGTAATTTGTGCACTCTAGCAATTTATTCATGGTTTAAGACGTTATTAGTTGAAGGGGTGTTAACTTGATACTTTCCTATTTGCTAAATTATCAAAATTTAACAGATTTTCGTTTTTATCTAATGCATTATTATTTCCTTTTCGAAATGACAGTGAGTCTGGCCCTCCAAACAAATACTATCAATCAAATTAAACCAACATAAAGGTATAGTGCACGTTTAAACTGCCCACTAATTCGGGAGTGGAGATCACACTTAATATAATTTTTTAAATTAAGTATGATCCTATATGTTCTTACATGAAATTTGTTTTCATTATCATGATGTTTGTGGTCTTGGTTATAGGCCTAATCTATAGATGCCTCAATTTTTTTATTGCATAGCGAAATCAACATAGAAACATTTAATTAAGATTAATCGTTAACTCCGCCAACTTAATGGCATCGAGTATCTATGATTAGTTTGAGAAGCATCTAATTTATTTCAAGCCTAACTTTATAAATTTTTTAATGAATGAAACAATATGATTGGCAAGATCAGAAATATAACTGAACCCTGAATATCTAGTAGAGTATTTGGATTTGTCCAGTTTTATGGAGCTTTGATTATATATCATTAGATCTAAAGAAAAAGAAACAAAAAAATAAAAAATACATTGCTAAATCTTGATTATGATTTTATTCAAACTTTACAATTTAAAAGATCGCTCGAATTATTAAAACTAGAATTTGTCCATTCTGTGATGCACGACAATAATTATAAAAAATAAAATAAAAATAATTATAACTAATATTAGATGAAAAAGAATATATAAATATAAATGTAC
>JAYJMF010000080.1:2534463-2547418 GCA_036873715.1 Salvia sclarea
ATATGACATGGCATTTGGGGAGGGATTTTGGGGCTTAGGTGGATGCCTTGGCCCCAAATCCTATTATAGAGAAGATATCTCTAACTCTTGTAAACTTTTATATATATATAACGTTTCATTTATTTATGCAATAGATTTAAGAAGAGGCGGTCTCTTGCGCAGAGAGAGAGAGAGAGAGAGAGAGAGAGAGAGAGGCAAATTGGGCTTTGAGGATAAATGAATAGCCCAAGTGGTGCATCATTTGGGCTAGAATTTGGCCCGGAATGACTCAACTTTTCTCTCTTTTATCGCAGCAAAAAAAGGCGAAATCCTCGCCCTCAAGGCCCCCATATTCCCGATTCGACAGTCTCTTTTATCATTTGTACGCAGAGTTGTAGATGTACAAATTTAGATAGACGGACAAAAATAAAAGACACATAAAAAGTTGAATTTAGAATGAAATATTTGAGTAAGTTATATAGTTATGCGTGTACACACCCCTCGCACATATATATAATCCTTATTATTGTGGTTGCAATTTATATTACTTTCATCGACACCAATGTACGACATGTATAATTTGCCATACAACTAAAAAAGAATGTGATACATTATAGACATACAACACCGAGGATAAAAATAAAAATAAAAATTTGCACGTATAAGATAAATACTTAAAGCTAGTATGATTCCATGAAGAGAAGCGTTAGTTAATGTCGGGGTCAATTTCTAAAGTGAATAGTTTTGAACTAATTGAAGGACATTTGCCTCTTAAATTAAACTTTGCCTCTTAAATTAAACGCCCTTTAAACTGTAGATTAAGGTACATGAAAATGTGTCAAGTTGACATGAGGAGCTGACGTGGATGATACCAATCCAAACATTCATGACAAATCATGTGACAACATTAATTAGGAATATGTAAACATTTGGTTTTTAATATCTAGTTCCAAAACTTGATCTACTCAATAATACAAAAAACTTGCAATAACGTACAACTTTAAGGCCAATTAATCCAACTTGTAAGAGGTGCTTAAAATATGAAAAAGCGAACCACAAACTTCCAACAAGGAGAATATCATCTTCATTCTTTCTCCAAACTACTTGATCCAACAACATATAATTTATTCTCTAATTTGAACCAACCACAAAGACTAATCTTCAATTATATTATTTTCTTTTTCGAGAAAATATTGAGGGGATCCCAATAGATCTTGAGATCTTCTATATATATATTAAGAGACTAATCTTAAACATTTTTGGTTCTTTTCTTTACTTTTTCTCAAAAGAAATTTTTAATTGTTACTAGGGTTGGTTATAATCAATTAGGGGAATATATTTTATTTGTGATCCATAAACAATACGGTTCGACCTTGCACAAAGCCTTGCTTTTTCTGTAGCATTTAATTTCACTATTTTAAATTAAAAATTGATTATTTCATAATAAGTGTTTTAGTGATATTTTTATTATACATTATGCTATAATAATTATCTATTTTTCATTAAATTAATCTTAAGAGAATTAAATTTCAGTAAAACATAGTTGAACTATAAAACACAAAATAGTAGGACAGAGGGTCCAAACCATCTAAAAAGCCGCCTATTAGGCATAGAGGAGCCTTATAATTCATGGAAAACACCAAACACTTTTTGGAAAGTTGTGGTCACTTGGTTGAAATCTATGACAACCCAATGTGAATAAATTCATATTTGTCCAAACAAAAGTGCAGCCCATAGAGAGCTACAATACTCAGTTAGGACAAAATGATGATGCATCTCTATCCACTTGACCCTCCTTTTGTGTGTGTTTTATATTTACAGAATGTACATATACAAAGCCAAAAACAATCACATATTCATCATCATTGCAGTTCTAAATCAAGAAACAAGAAAGAAAAACAAAAAAGTTTCAAGATTGCTACAAAAATCTTGATTTTTTGAGATGGCAAAGGTGCATCCTCAGCTAGTTGCTTCATCCACTTCAACAAAGCAAGAAGTTTTCACTCTTTGGATGAAGTCTCTAATCATGAGCAGCAACGGTTGTGCCGTTTTCGATTCCAACGGTCATATCGTGTTTCGTGTCGACAACTATAGCCGCAGATGCATCACTAAAGTCTGTATCATGGATGTCACAGGCCAAGTCCTATTCACTATAGTTAGAAAGGTAACTTTTTTTTTTTTTTAAACAAAAGTTTGGAGATCATCAATTCATTCATGTATATCATATCTATGTATAGCCTTATTTTGTTTCATTGACCTAGTTTTTCCTAATCCACACCATTTTGTACCAGAAATTCTCCCTATTTGCAACATGGGAGGGATACAGATCAACAACAAGCACAATTACTAGCAAGAAGAAGCCAGTTTTTCGAGTTCGAAAACTCATGGGAATCAGAACGATTCTTGGATTTTTTAAAGGTTCCTCAATTTGCAAAGCTTCGATCAAACTAGATGAAGATATGCTATGTGAATACAGAATGGAAAATCAAAGTTCTAAACAATCTTGCAGAATAGTTGATGCTTTAGGTGGGCTTGTTGCAGAGGTGAGCTATATCCTATGTTATCACATGTAAATTTTATATTTATTTATTAGGATTTTATGGAATAATTTAATTACAACTATGCCTAACTTTTGTTTATATCTATATAGGTAAAAAGAAAGATAACAACAAGTGGAGTTGTTCTTGGAGAAGATGTGTTGACAATGGTAGTTGAGCCTCATATTGATCACTCTCTTATTATGGGATTGGTGGTTGTTTTTGGTCTTATGCATCACAAGTTGTGAAGCTCTTGTGACAAAACAACAACAACAACAAGAGTACTATTATTCGATACGAGGCTCAAACCCGGGCATATGATAGCCTCACGATGGCTTGTTGTCCGCGACAAGAACAAATCGCGATTCGATGTGTTTGAATTTGCCGGAGGAATGAAGGAGTAGATTGAAATCAGAGAAGATCAATGATATGGGCGCTCAATATAGAGGGAGAAAATGATTTGCATGTGTAGGTTTTGAAAGATGTAAAATGAACCATGTAAGATAATTATCATGGTTAATTATACAAGTGTTCGTATCATGGAATTGGTATGTGTTGCTTGATTTGGTGAAATGAGGGTTGAAAATAGGTCATTGACTACCAACAATAAAAACACAAAATACTTTTGAGTTTTGATCATTCAAGTTTTCTATATAAAGAATTTTTTTAAAACAAAAGTAAGTTTAATTATTGTATAGAGTTCATCTACTATAATTGACGTTTTTGTATGTGTTATGCCTATTATTTGTAAAATAACGAGATAAAGCCTACAAATTTTTCTCCTTCGTCGTAAAAGGTCACTTGTAGAGTTAATTACGTGTCATTGTTCGACAATAACATTTTGTTTTGGGAAAAAATGACTAAGTTATATGTAAATAAACATTGAGAACAAGCTAGAATGAGAATAGAAAATTTGTTGGCCTCCAAGAGAAAAGAAAGAATTGAGAATTTGTTAAATACTCTATCTTGTACAGTTGTACTTGAGAAATAAATAATCATCACAATATTTCCTAAATCCGACTGAGATTTACAATTAGCTGTCGCACAAATTCTAATTCTCAAGAAATTAAAAAAAAAGGGACCTGAAATAAAATAATAAAATAAAATGATTATGTGATTATGTGGCAAAGATGAGCCCTCTTTTATCTCTCGTTAAACGACAGCGTAGCTAACTCCTCCGCCATGGCAGCCGAGAATCCCGACCCTAGCATCTCCCTTTACTACCAGACACGCGCCGCCCATCACGGCGTCGTAACGAGCGACTGGCTGGATCAAGCGAAAGCTGCCGCCGGCAGCGACCCCGACGACGCAGTTGCGAAGAATTTGACTGCCGCCGAGGTGTTCAGCGTGGTGGATGAGTTCAATAATTGGCGGAAATTGCCCGACTTGGCGGAGGCGGTTGCGGCAATTAGGTCGCTGGCTTCGGTTATTCGATCCAGCGGGGCCACGACCATGATGGAGCTCGAAATTGAGCTCAAAAAAGCCGCTGATTCACTTAAAGTAGGTCTTTTCTATATTTATTATAATTTCTAGCTATTGCTCATTGCAAATTAGTAAAAGAAAAAAGTTACAAATTTCGATTTGTGAGCATCTTTGTTTACTTGGTTTAGTGCGGAAGTTCCTAAATGCTGTTTGGTTGAGTACTTCTCTGAATTTCAGTGAGCAGATATACTATGTAGTTGGAGTTAAAGGTATCAGGGATTCCCAGAAATTTGTGTGTTTCTGGTTAAATTGTGTAGTTTGGCATCAAAATCTTTTCAGCGAATGAAGTTAGAATGAAAAGCATGGGATTTGTTAGCAAAGAAAGATTAGCTACTACATTCGAAATTCCGATATAAAAAAAAGGTACTACATTCGAAATTAGTTTCTGGAAGTGGATCATTAAGCATGAAAGAAGCAGCAGGCTCTGAGCTGTTAGTGGTCATGTTCTTCAAGATTTAAAAGTTTAGTGTAAATAGCTTAAAGCAGTTAGGCGTTTTCGGAGATTATACTCTGATAGGCTGCTTACTTTGGGTGATAAGCTAATCCACCACAAACTTTGACTGGTTGAACAACTTTGTGCTTGTTTGATCATCTAATCCTTCAAATGCTTAATCATATGGATTGTCAAGGACAAACTTATATCTTGATTTTGTTTGTCTTGTAGTCACAGCATCCATGTTGTTTGTCCTATGTTGAGGTAGGAATTAGTGTAATCAACAGTATACAATCCTTTTATTGTTTTACTAGGGAACAATGTTATGAGTTATTTATAGAAAGAACTGCTTATTACATATTCCGTTAATGTGTTTGACTATGCTAAGTATTGAAAATCTAGGTGAATGAAATCAATAATGAGTTCACTGAAGAATGAAGGTGATACCTGCATTTTCTAATGCAGGCATGGGACACTACTTCTATCTCTTTAACAGCCGGTTGTGATCTGTTCATGCGGTATGTGACAAGAACTTCTGCTTTGGAATATGATAACTTCGACTCAGCAAAATCTAGACTTCTAGAACGAGCTGAGAAGTTTGGTGAGATATCTTCTAAGGTGATAGTCTCGATGACTTTTGATCTGTCTGTGATTGTCATCTTTCATTCTCATTCATCTTTTACGATTAAGCAATTAACTGACTGTAAAGTGGTATTTCACATCCCAGGCTAGGACAAGAATTGCAATGCTCGGTCAAGATTTCATCTTTGATGGCTGTACCATCTTGGTGCATGGATTCTCCCGTGTTGTGATGGAGGTTTTGACGACTGCTGCCCAGAATAATAAATTATTCCGAGTCTTCTGCACCGGTCTATACCTTCTTCTCCTACGGTAGCAATATGATTAAATGAGATGCCACTAGTTACACACATCTGCACCACAGAGAAGCTCAACCATCATGCTTTTTTCTTGCATACAGTTGTTTAGTCAGCATATGTTTAACATTAGATGTTTACGGAATCCAGAGGGGAGGCCGGACAGGACGGGGCTAAGGCTGTCCAACGAGCTCGCTAAGCTTGATGTTCCCGTTAAGCTGTTGATAGACTCTGCTGTCGCGTACAGCATGGACGAGGTGGACATGGTGCTCGTTGGAGCGGATGGGGTGGTTGAGAGCGGAGGCATCATAAACATGATGGGCACATACCAAATCGCTTTGGTTGCTAAAAGCAGGAACAAACCAGTTTATGTTGCTGCTGAAAGTTACAAGGTAGTAATAATCTAAAATGATCAATATTTCCTCCATTCTTATATCATCTCACAATCTTGTTTTCTATAGAAAATAACACCTCGATTTTTTTTTCTTCACAGTTTGCCCGTCTCTACCCGTTGGATCAAAAGGACATGGTGCCCGCCTTACGGCCTATAGATTTCGGGGTTCCAATTCCATCCAAAGTTGAGGTTGAGACGTCAGCTCGGGACTATACACCACCACAGTATCTTACCTTGCTTTTCACCGATCTAGGTGTCTTAACGCCATCCGTGGTCAGCGACGAGCTTATCCAACTCTACCTATAACAAGGTTAGGTCTGCTTTTTCCGCCATTGCTGAACTGATTTACTATTATCTAAGCATTTGACTTGTTAGGCACTGTATATTTTAACATGTGTTATTCTGTAAAACACACATCATTTTCATCCTTGTAGATCAGATTTATGGATAATATGATTGTTTATCATCTTGAAGATATTTGGAGCCGGAGAACGACTTTTTTATGAAAATATCTATTGGAAGCGTATGATATTATTTGAATTGACAAACCTGCATCTGCTACCACATGAAACAGATTTCTTCGTTGCGATTGGTTTTAAATTAAATGCCAGCAAATTTTAGCAAGCACTCTTGTCTGTAAAAGTTATTATTGTCTTATTTTAAGTATGTGGTGAAATTTTGGTAGCGTGACGTGGTATTAAATTGAAATGTGGCAAATATGATATGGGTTGAGAAATGAGAACGACGCGGAGTAATTTGTCAACAAGTGGGACTCACAATAATTATTATCACTAAGAAATAAGACTAAAAAGTTGGGAGGATTGTATATTAAATTATCAATTCTTGAAAATTTGACGTGACGAGACGAGTGCAGACGTCCACGTATATTTAGACCACATGCTTCTCGTTTGGGCATGCATGTCCAATCCCAAACAGTTTCCCAACGTTGTGTAATGATATATTTTATATTATTAAAGATTCTTGTAACACAAAATAGCATTACTATGGGTGGATTGTATTACCAAGGTTTGTGGTACTAACATGTAACTACATTATTTATAAAAAAAATAAAATATGTAACAACATTACAATCATGTTAACGATACGAAAAGTAGCAATGTCTAAAACTAACTAAAACATTAATCATCTCCAACTTAATAAATTGTTAAAGAAAAGAACTAATTCTATGATTATTTTCTCGGGATTTAGATCATTAGGAATGCATGTATATATATTGGTGAAAAGTAGGAATGTTTGCACTAAACGTATAATTATAAAGTTATTGCACTGAACTATACAATTATTGTATTACAATGACATTGTACTAAATGTATAATTGTTGCACTAAATCTAGTGCAACGATTTTATACATTAAGTGCAATGTTATTACTTCTCAAAATAAATCTCTATTCTCATAAGTTATTTGGGTTCAGTGCAAAAAGTGCAATGTTGTGTTATCATATTTTGGTTTAATTTTACTTTAAACTTAAGGAGTCGAATCCATTTCTTGGGTGCCATTCATATGTTCTATAGTTTCATCCAGTTCTTTTCTTTTACTGTCTCGAGAGAAAAAGTTACATCTTTATTTCTTTCATATTATTGTTATTCCCATCTTCAGTATTATATAAAGATATAAACGTAAGAATTACAAAATAAAGTTTATTATAGCAGAGACATGCCAGTTATTGAAATTTGTCATCATCATTTTACTACATTGTCCGCAGACGATTGTCCACACAACTAGCTATTTCGAAAACATGCATGAAGGCTATCAAAAAAATACTAACTAATACTAGACGAAATGAAATTAATTAGAGATTGTAGACACATCAATTAAAACTGATACGCGCCAGATCACACAGTTCAATTCACAGAGTAACAGCATGATTATAAGTGGACGGTGTAGCTAATTAGCTGTCTAGTAGTAATTAAATAGAAAAGGAACATGCAGTATTAAAAAATTAATTGATGTAGCATTAAAATATTAAAATGTTGGAGATTCACAACTTCCACGTTTCATTTTGTTGGAAAACTCGCATGTCTTTTTGCACAGTAAAAATTAAAAAGTAAACGCGCTTAGAACTCTTTGTCCCTTCCTCTCTCTCTCTCTCTCTCTCTCTCTCTCTCACACACACACAGACACACTTCATCGTTTACCTTTTCTTTGTTTTGTTTTGAAACAATTGTGGGGTAAGAAATTAAGTGTAGGGACATATTGCATTATAGACTTTATAGTAATATTTTTTGGGTTCCTTCTCCTTTGTAAACTCTAATAGAGTAATAGTTTTACAGAAAGTGGGACTTATAAACTCTAACACAACATAGGATTATATTCGATTCGGAATTGGAGCTCATCGTGTAAGAATATATCAAGAAATATTAGGCGTGATACACTTGTTAGGCGATCCTTTATTTCATTTCTTGGAATTCCACTCATGTCTTAAAATAATTTTTTTTACACAAATTATTTTGTGCAAATGTCCGAAAGTCACATTAGTTAAAAGAAGTGTCATTGTCCGCACAAGTGATTACCTTTTTTTTTTATAAAAAAAATTGTTCTAATCTTTTGTTTTATTTATTTTCAATTTCTTGTATCTAGCTAGGATAATTATTAGTTAAACTTTCTTGTTCCAATATAGGTACATATAATTACTTTTACATTAAATTTTTATTTTTACTATACTGATTAATGGGCTTCATTAATTTCTTGAATAAGTGTGTACAATTTTTTGGACAAATGATTCGAAGACAAATATTTGCATTAAGCCAATCTAATGGTTAGGCCCATGCCTCCATAAAGGAAAGAATGTTCTTTACCACTAGGCAAAGAGTTATTTTGGTGTTGGATCTAACGATTAGGCTTTTCGAAAATGTGTTTCTGATCCGAATTGATTGTGATATTACTTAACTCAACAAACCCAAGCATACTTTTATGTCCAAGTAGAACTTTAGTTGTGTGATTATCTACTAACTTTTTCCCACAATTTTTCTCTCTATTTTTTTTTAAAATTAATTCTTCTCTCTTTCATTTATACATTTTAAATTAGGTGTTTTTCCATACTCTCTTTAAGTCTTTTTTCCCCATCAATTCTCTCTCTCTTCTCAATTTTTTTTCCTTTTTTTTCTTTCTTGATTTTTCAAATATATAAAAAAAATTATAAAAATATATGTATTTTAAATTAAGATAATGACAAGACTTTTAATTTAATGTAAAAATTATCGAAAATGAATTTAAAACGAAATCGCTATTACAGTTTAAAAATTTAAATTTTATAAAAACCTCTCTATTCTATTTTTGTTTCAACATTTGTTAATCTATTCTTTAAAGAAAAAAAATAAACAAATACTCCCCCGTTCACCAAAGATCTGCCACAATTTTCTTTTTGGTACGTCCATAAAAAATATACTCCTTTTAAAGTTACTTTTTGACCACTCTCACACTACCAACTATTTTATTAAAACTCGTGCCGTCTACAAAAAAATATATCATCTTTGTTGGATGGAGAGAATAATAGATTTTATGTTTTTATTTACTAACATATTTTTTATAAAAAGTATCATTATCAATTTGTGATTGTTAAGTTTTAAATGTCACTTGTAGGTGGGAGTAGTAGCAAAAAATAAATAAATTCTTCTTCCTGAAAAATATTTCTTGATTCTTTAATTGCCTTTTCAGAGGAGTTACTTCCACGTGAACTCATAAAATATAATAGGTCTTGAAATAATTTGAAAACTTGGAAAATTGTGGGACAAGAAAAAGGACATTAATGTTAGCATATGGTACTAAAAAACCACGTGCTGCAATTTCATTCCAACATTTGCTTTTAGCTCCTTTCCCCACTCTCTCTCATCCCATTATATATCCACTTCCCCTCGACCTCACATTCTTCATCTCTCTCTCTCTCTCTCTGTGCACGCAGAGATCCCAAAATACACACACAGCTCCAAATTAAAATCATGTTTTCAGAGATCTGGAGCAAGAAAAGGCTCTCGATCGAGAGCTCCAGCCACGATGAAGGGCTGCGAAACCTAACTAAGATGGCTACCGCCAACTCAAACGTGGTTGTCAAACCCATTTTCCTCCTCAAATCCCCTAATTCCGCCCTGCAGGATCATCACTGCTACCTCAAATTCTGCCATCTCTGCATCAAACCCTTTGATTTCGATAAAGAAATCTTCATGTACAAGGGCGATTTGGGGTTTTGCAGTTTCGAGTGTAGAGAGAGGCAAATTTACATGGATGAGACCAAAGAAATGGAGGCCAACACCAAGAGAATACTCTCTTCTTTCCGCCAGCGCCGCAGCGGAGGTTCCGGCGGCGTCGGCGGCGGCCGGTGTGAGACCACTAAGCTCTTGGAGGAGTACCGCCGCCGGCGCCAACCTTTCTCGCCGCCAAGCGAAAGAGTTGTTTTTTCATACAGTTAAAAAGAACTGCAAGAGCTACTATTCTTTTTTTTTTTTTTTTTTTTGTAATTTCCGTTTTTAGTTTTTTACCTTGTTTCCACAAATAGGAAACATCAATTTTCAATCATGTGTACAAAGACATGAAATCCAAGATATTTTGCATGTATTTTGTTATACTTGCACGGTCTAGTTGGTGGAATAATATTCGATATATGTAATTTTGTAGTATTTTCTTAATTAGTTTAATAAACTTGTGTTTGATAACCAAACTTTCTATAAAATAAAAGTTGAGATATTTTGTTGTCCATTATAAAAGGGATTGTTGTAAATCTAAAAGAAACTAATATTGAATGTTGCAACTTCATGGTCTAAAATATGAATTAAAAATTGTCATTAATTAGTAAAGAGTATAAAAGCAATTGGAAAATTAATAGTTTTTAAAATAAAAAAGAAAAATTACCAGGCAGAATTATGCACCAGTTTGTTCGGGCTCTATTAAATGAGTTTTGAAACTCAGCTCAAATTAGAATAAATGAAACTAATATGTTTATTTACTCACAAAAGAACTTCTAATTAAATATAATAATGCATCGCTGTATATATTCTATCTTATCGCTTACAATTACAAAATACTTGCAAGATTTTCAAAGTGGAAAGATAAAAATTGAAGCAGAGGTTGAAAAGTTACTCTCAGAGAAGAGAACTCACCGTTTGCATCTTCTTTTATCTTCAAATGTTTTTATAAGTGTTTAGTTGGAAAAAGGTAAAGAATAAGTAAGAGTAGAGTGCTAATAAAATTAAAGAAGAAACTTGTCTATAATCAAAGAAGATCCAAATAGTGACATATATAAGGCAATTGATAAAATGAGATAAGAAAGCAGAAACAAAAGGTAACTAATGTCCCATTAATTAATTAGGTTAATTGTGATATATAAAACTAAAAAGACTTATGACCGAAAAATTAAAGCAAAATAGTAAATAAAACGAAGTATAACAGGATAGGAGGAAGTATATGTATAAAAGTCCAATGCCATTCATATGACTTTATTGAATATTTGAAGTGTTGTGTGGATCTGATTCCACAGGTAATAAATAAGGTGAAAGATATTTCTAAAGTTGGTTAAAGAAATTCTAGTAATAATATTTGATTCCATTTGTTTCATTTACACTCTTGCCGAACCGATTCACTATGTCTAATTTACAAAAACAACCTAATTAAAGTTTGAAATCCTCTTTTGACTTCATTTTCATTTGTCTTAGTCGAAAATGTTAATATCTGTTTTTTGGTGGTCCTATTTCTTTAAAGACACCCACAGTTTTCACTTTCTAAAGGAAAATTACGTTAGATATTTTAAATACAGTTATCTGTGTCAGTGTGTGTGTGTGTGTGTGTGTGAGTGTGACATTTCACATATTTCAGCACGTATCTAAGACTACATCTTAAGATACTTTATAAATCATTTACTAAAATTTTGCAAGCATATATTATAATGTTTACGATCTCTCTTAATAGTATCTCTTAACATAATTCTGACTTTGCGCTTAGTGGGCTATGTTAATTGAGTACTTGATTTGGGCATCTTAGATAGGCTTTCTTGATTTTGTTTTCACAATAAACTCGGTATTTGGTTGATTGTCTTTTTGTTTGAAAGCTACTTTGCAGACGGACTTATTTATGTCAAAATATAAACATTATTATTTAAATATTTTACTCAATTAAATATCACGATTTCCCCCCTAGATCAATACTAACTCAAGCTAATATTTTTGGTGTTCGTAATTATGTCTCCAACTTCAAATAGTGCAACTTTTCGAACTGCAACTTAATCTATAGACACATAAGAGATAAACGGACGAACTGAAACATCTCAGTAATCAGAAGAAGAAAAAGCAAAATATATTTCCGTAATAGCGGCCAACGAACAGGAGTGGCCAAATCGTGTAAACAGAGCTATGAGAGAGCAATACAAGCTTCGTGTTGCGATAAAAGGATTACAACCTTCTATAATCGTTTATCTACATGCACCACACATGTGGATTACTAAAATAATTCATCATTTTAATAGATTATCCATTGCATTATCTACCCATGATATTATTTATTATTATTATTATTATTATTATCTAGATAAAAGTGATAGCGACATTCATATAGTATGATTGTGATGGTTCATTATCAGTCGACTTTAGTCCAGCTGTAGTATGTATGTATGGGCTTTGTCTACTCCAGTGAGCTGCCGTTATATCATTGGGCTTGGCCCAATTCAAATCAACATTTTTCTAGTCCATTATTCTCGTTTATAGGGCCCCATTATTTATACTTGAATAATTACTTGGGTGATTATATATATATAGCCCCCATTTTACCTACAATTATAGCCACTTGTTTAAAAAAATTATTAAAATTATTAATAAAATTACTATCTTACCCCATGTAGCCCTAAAATATTATAAATATAACTTCATAACCCCCAACACCCGTTTGAGTTCAACCCCATTCTCCGCAGCAACACATCCTTATTGACGACGAAGTGCAGCCTGTTGGTTGGTAAGACGCTTCCCCTCCAACCGAGAGGTCGGGAGTTCGAGTAAGCCAAGAGTAGTGTGTGAGTGTGTTTTTCTTTCTTTAGGTTTAATAAATAAAAAAATAAAAAAACGTTTGAGTTCAACCCCCACAATTTTGAGGAATAATCTCTCTCAAGTGAATCGATGTCATCAGATAGAATGAGAGAATTCACGAGTCTGATCCTGCTGAAGTTGGAAGAAAGGCTTCTATGGTCTAAACTGATTGCAATTTTGGAAATTTGTACAGGATTACTTATATACACTATATATATATATATATATATAT
>JAYJMF010000080.1:2547518-2571619 GCA_036873715.1 Salvia sclarea
AATTTATATTTTATTTGGGCTCTACTGAAACTATAAAAAATGTATTATCTTATAATTTTAGCGAGTTTATTAATTTAGCACCTTATCCCCGAGTTGGGACCGGCAAAAATTATTATCTTAGAGAATTTATTAATTAATCGAGTATTATTTATCGAGTTTCTACTGTAGTGTTTGTATCGGAATACACAAGAGATTCTCTGAAAAAGAAAAAAATAATTGAAACTTGAAAGGTGTGGAGATTCTCTACAAAAGAAAATAAGAGTTGAATATTGTGAAAGTTGGTCCGCGTGTATTTATTACTATTAGTCTACCTATCCTATTCATTATGAAAAACTATGTAAAAAAGAGAGAAAACAAAATGTGACTTAAAGTTCATTATGGTACCAATCATTGTACAATATTAAAAAAATAAAAGAGATATAGAATATAGTATCCTTTTAAAAAAATAGGTATATAGTATGGTAATATTTTAAAATATGGGTAGAACCGTAGAAAAAATTATTTTCCCATTATAAAAGATACAACCATGGCTTTGAAAAGTAGTGGTAGAAAGACTGTGTGTACGCCTAATCATTAGAAGATTTAATTTGGATTTTGGGTTCACAATAGTGTATATTTGACTTGATTGATAGCTAAATTCAAATACAACGTTCTAACACCAACATATTCGAGATAATTTAAAAAAACGAGCGTGTTAAATTATTTTTCCAGGCCAGTAAAAACGGTTATTTTTTGAGGAGTCAACTATCCAAATTTGAGTGTACGTTAAACTAAGTAGCATTGAATTAGCCAATAAAATTTTGGTGAGGAAGCAAGATTGACTTGAGAAGTTTTCCAATTTTCGATAAATTGGCTATTGTTATATGTGCCTTATTTTATTTTAAAGGGAAATGACTCTCGAATATACAAATCTTTTCTTGAAAACTGATTATGCTAGTAACATTAAAAACCGGCCTCTAAATAAATAAAGTATTAATATCGTTCTGATTTTTAACAAGCATCTATTTAATTTCCAATTAAACCGAAAGCTTATGTAACAAACTGCTTTGGGAAGAAAATTTGCGGTTGTTCATGTAGCAAACAAATTTGTAGTGACATTATTTGCGATGCAAGACTACAATTTTACAACATAAACTTTCGATTTTATTGAAAATAGATTGGTGTTAAAAATCAGAGATATCAAACGTTGTGAATTTACAGGCTGAGTTTTAAGGTCATATTATTTCGAACAAAGTTCGTGTATTTAGGCGCCGTCCCATTGCCCTTTATTTTAAATAGTACTTATATTTATTTATGGCTGTTGGTAATATCAATTAATACGATCATCTTTTTAGATCACACAATTTATATTAGTACAATATTACATTCATATGATTAAATGGATTAGGATTATTTTATATGACGTCCAGAAAAAAAAATTAAAGGATTATTTTTATAGGAGGAAGTGAGTATTTGGATTTGGATGTATGGATTGGAAATCATTAATCAATTATGCACAAGAAATTAATCAATAAGTATTGTACACATAGCAGATATGTACTTGGAATGGGAAATTGAATTATAAAATATTGAAATGGTATTTTCTTAAACTGCAGAGGAATTGGTTTTGTGTAAAGAAAATCAATAAAATCCAAAACAATCAATTTAAAAGAAGATGCGACTTTGACTTTTATCGGAAACTAGAAAAATAATTCCCACGAATCCCCTGCCTAGAGCACGTGTGATATCCTTATTGGTTAACTCCCTATTCTTTTTTTATTTCTTTTTATTTTCTTGAATTTCATTTTTTTTTGTGTTTGATTAAATTCAAAGTACAGCCAGCACACATTTAAAGACAGTCCCTATCTTTTGATCGAAATGTTTGAAAAATAATGAAATTCTGGGCATACATGTGCGTGATTTCTTCCAATTCAATGCTTATTTTAGCGTCTATTATTTGGTCGGTTTGATGGGGAGAAGTGATCGACAAAATTGGGGAAATTGTTGCTGTGGTTTTCTTGAATTTAAGGAATGCATTGAATATGCCGCATTGAGAGTGAATTGTTTGGATGTGATCGGCTTGCTTATGTTGGGGAATTTCGTTATTGTGCTCCCAGGATTGCATGCATGAAGGTTTGATTTGGCTCCGTTTCATTCCCTGCCTTTTTGGAGGAAAAAGAAACAATCGGTATTGCAATTTTGTGTTGTCATTTGGAATTCTTCACTGGTTCAGTGTCGTAATTTTGGGATTCAGAGGCTCGGATTTGAGAGTATATTACATTAGGGTTTGCGTACGTGTACATACGTGTATATTGTTGATCACGGAAGTCTTTCAATTCTGGATTTTTTACGAAGTGTCAATATAGGAATTTTGCGCTCTTCTTTTTGCGTGTTGGAAAATGGAGAATGAAATGCAGTTTCTCTAGCCAGTGATACGAGGAAATTATGTTTTTGTTATTTCTGAATACGTAGGGGTTTGGGATAGTTGGTCAAGAATCTACAAGGCTCATTTTAGTGTAAAAAAATGTTGATGGGTTTAGTTTGGATGTCCATATCTTGTTTTCATCACATTTTCTGGTGATAGTGGGTGGCAGGGGATATAGAATAGAAAGGATCAAGAGTTGGAGGAAATGAGAATATCACAATGAGAGGGGAAGGTGAGTTATTCAGTAGATGGATCCCCCAAATAGGTCACTCTCAGATATAGTAGGGCTAGTAAAGTCTTGGATCCCTTGGCGGCCCGAGCCTCCACACGTTTCGAGGGATTTTTGGATGCCTGATGAGAGCTGCAGGGTGTGCTACGACTGTGATACGCAGTTCACCTTATTCAACCGAAGGCACCATTGCCGACTCTGTGGTAGAATTTTCTGTTCCAGGTGTACATTAAACTCGATTCCTACGTCTTCCAGTGAGCCAAAGCTCTCACCTCAGGATTGGGATAAGATTAGGGTGTGCAACTACTGTTTCAAGCTATGGGAGCAGGGATTGAGGGCGCCTGTTGAAAATGGGAACCAGGTTGCTGACCTGGATCACAGCAGTAGTTCTTCTCCATCAGCTACCAGTTTCATCAGCACCATGTCCAGCACCTGTGACAGCAGTAGCATGACATTTGTATCCCTACCAAAGTCTGTTGGTCGCAGCTCATCAGTAGCAGGAGCGTCTATTGAAAGACAAACTATTGCAGCAACAATGAATAACGATCTTGATATGGGTATAGGAGAGCTCGGTCTATCCCAAGACCAATTAAATTTTTTCCAGTGCAGGTTTCTGCTTCTCCCTTTTGGCGTCTTGTACTATGTAGCATGCTTGTCCTGTTATTGAAATAATAAACTTCATGATACTAAGTCATGCCTTTGGGATCTTGATCATAAATGTTTTACTAGATCCAGTTTTAGAATTTGTTTTGAACAGCAGAATCTATGTGATATAAGATAATAATTTGTATTCAAATTGATAATCTTGCTTAATTTCATGCAGCTTTTAGAACATTTTTCTCTGTTCTTAACACGACATCTCAATCTTTGCATATTCTGTGATCCCTTATGGAAAAATGTTCTATTATTTTCAAAACAGTTATCTTGTTAGCCATGAGTTAGATCAGGAGGTCTCCTAGAATATGGGAATGAAAATGCATCTGTGGGTGTTGTATTTTTGCTGCTCAAATCACGAGGCGAATTATTGCTTTTGTCTACATTTTATATGTTTATCTGCTATAGGTGTTGATATTATGTGGGAGTTTTATGTGCCAGCAAATCCCGACATCTTTAGTCTTAAAATTGGTGATTACTGGTCCATAAAGCTGTAAAACTACTGCCATTCTGGTTTATCTACATATGCTTAACTTATTATCTAAAATCATGATCGACATCTTTCTTATACAGAAGTGATGATGAAGATGCAGAATTTGGAAGTTCGAGAACAAGTAACAATTCACAGGTTAATGACTACTTTGGCAATGTTCAATTTGGTGACATTGTCAGTGACTATAATTCATGTAAAGCTCATCCTGATGGAGATACAATTGATTCAAGAAGCATGGAAAACTATCCAACACAGAGTAGTTTTAATTTCCAGGCTTCTGAAGAAGCCCAAAAAGTTCTGGGAAAAGCCACTGAACATGATACTAGTGATGAATGTGAGGCACCTTCTTCTTTATACGTGGCTGAAGATGTGGATCTTGAACCTGTGGATTTTGAAAACAATGGAGTGCTCTGGCTCCCTCCTGAACCAGAAGACGAAGAAGATGAAAGAGAAGCACTTCTACTTGAGGATGATGATGGCAATGACGATGCTGCTGCCGCTGGAGAGTGGGGATACACAAGCAACTCAACCAGTTTCGAAAGTGGGGAGGATAAAAACAAAGACAAAACAAATGAGGATCAGAAGAAAGTGATGAAGAGTGTAGTTGATGGTCATTTTCGGGCTTTAGTGGCTCAGCTCCTGCAGGTTGAGAATATTCTTTCAGGGGATGAAGATGACAAAGAGAGTTGGTTAGAAATAATCACTTCATTGTCATGGGAGGCTGCTACATTATTAAAACCAGATATGAGCAAAAGTGGGCAAATGGACCCAGGAGGCTATGTTAAAGTAAAATGTTTGGCTTCTGGATGTCGAAGTGAGAGGTAATAATTAGCATCCGTGTTCTCTTTTCTACACTAAAGTAGTAGTAGTTTTGGTAAAATTCTCATTGAGAGTGATTGGCTGCTGAATAAATAGTCGTCTCATCGATGATAGTCACATTAATGATGCTTGGGTTGTGGAAAGATAAAACTGAAAGATGTTAATGAATTCCGAATTATACCAGTTGAAGCCACCCATTTCTATCCCACATCGACTTGGTAAAGGTTCCTGACTCTATATAAACTTGGAGTACCCTCTCCTCTTATGAGGCCTTTTAAGGGGGTGAGGGCACATTTCTTATAATACCTACTCAGAACGAACTCAGAGGATCCTTGGATAAGGTTGTAGGATCTCTGAAGCAACATATAGGAAGTCTGAAGGTGTACGCTTACTTACAAGGAACCCCAACTTAGCTGGTGATTTTAATTCAAGATTGCCGTTACTAGCATTTTAAACGTTCAATGATCATATTATATCCTAAAAGCCTCCTTTGTTTTAAACTAAAATTTGGTTTCGTATAAGATAAAAAATCTTTTGGCTTATTAGGTCTTTGCCAACACTCTTGTAGTTTTTAATGACTAATATCCAAGCATAGAGACTACTTTATGAGTTCAAAGGCCACAAGTTGCTTTTAAAGAATGATATTTTTGGGTCCACTTTTTTATCGAAGTTAAGACTCAAGCTACACTGCCATCTATCTTCTTTTGTTTATTATGGATCCTTTATTTTGTCCTTATGATTTGCCTTTTCTCCTGGAAAGTATGGTGATCAAAGGAGTTGTCTGCAAGAAAAATGTGGCTCATCGCAGGATGACATCAAAAATCGAGAAACCTCGTATTCTGATCCTTGGAGGGGCTCTTGAATACCATCGGGTTTCTAATGCTCTTTCAAGCTTCGACACTCTATTGCAACAGGTTGAGTCACTTATTTGTAATATTTTTATTAAAATGTACTTATTTTATGTTGTTTCACATGAATCTTTAGTCTTGAGCTTTGTACTCTATTAATTGTTTTTTATATCCTAGGAAATGGATCATCTTAAGATGGCTGTTGCAAAAATAGAGGCACATCATCCCGACATTCTTCTGGTGGAAAAATCTGTTTCACGATATGCACAGGAGTATCTTCTTGCAAAAAATATATCACTCGTTTTGAATATAAAAACACCGTTATTGGAGCGCATAGCCCGGTGCACTGGTAGCAAGATAGTTCCTTCAATTGATCATCTGTCATCCCCGAAGTTAGGATATTGTGACAGGTTCCATGTTGAGAAGTTTGTGGAAGAGCATGGCTCTTCTGGTCAGGCTGGGAAAAAGCTGGTAAAGACATTGATGTATTTTGAAGGTTGTCCAAAACCACTAGGCTGCACGGTGAGTCTGTCACTGCCAATAAACATGATAGAATTTTTGTTGATACTGGTATTACTTGGTTGACCGTTTTACAAGTTTAATGGAAAATGCTGCTCTAACTTTTCTTGCTGAAACTATGATTTCTTGATCTTGAAAAGTTCTTACACAAACGTATGATTCCCTTTTCTGCATTTTGTGAAAGCCAGTAACTATTGATGGAAAATATAATATATCCTATTTATTCCTCTAGATACTCCTACGAGGTGCCAATGGTGATGACTTGAAGAAAGTGAAGCATGTTGTGCAATATGGAATTTTTGCGGCTTATCACCTGGCGTTGGAGACATCATTTTTAGCTGATGAAGGTGCCTCTCTGCCAGAGCTTCCTGTAAATGCTCCAATCACTGTGGCACTTCCAGATAAGCCTTCAAAGATTGACAGGTCCATCTCTACTATACCGGGTTTTACTGTCCCAGAGAATGAGAAAACTCCTGGGCCTCAAACTGGTGATGAACCACATAGGTCGGTGAGTGTGCCTAGTTCAGAACTCAATAAACTGACAACTCAGTTCAATCCTGTAAATGAATATGCAAAGGCCTCTGACCTTGCTGCTCCTGTGAGCTGTCAGTACACTGAGCTGCCATCATTTTCTACCGAAGGCTTTCAGCACTCCTTACTGAATGACCACTCACCTTGGCATGGATCAGAAGAAACAGGCTTTGAAGAATTCTTTTGGTCTCCTGAGGCAAAATTTTTAGATGCAGAGAGATTAACTGCTTCTGGAGATTGCCAAGTCAATAGTGATTTTGGGGATTCAGATGTCAAAATCTTGCAAGGCTATGCCTTCAACAATTACCATAACAGGAGTATTTCACTTCCACCATCTTTTGAAGTTAATGGAGAACAAATTCTTGAGGAACAATCTACACTAAATGAAGACTTTCAACCTACTCCGTCAGACCATCAGAGTATCTTGGTTTCATTATCATCAAGATGTGTGTGGAAGGGAACTGTCTGTGAAAGATCCCATCTTTTCCGAATCAAATACTATGGGAACTTTGACAAGCCTTTAGGCCGTTTCCTACGAGATCATTTGTTTGATCAGGTGCCTTGCTCTTCTTGTACTTTTATTTACAGTAATAGAGAAACTTTGCTATCATATGCATTCCTAGAGATGTCCTTAGGCTTGTTTCTGATTGAGTAACCTAACTTTGTGGCAGAATTATAGTTGTCGCTCATGTGAGATGCCTGCAGAAGCTCATGTTCAATGCTACACTCATCGACAAGGTACCCTTACAATCTCAGTTAAGAAACTGGCAGAAATTCTTTTACCTGGTGAGAAGGATGGAAAGATTTGGATGTGGCACCGCTGCCTGAAATGCCCCAGAGCAAATGGCTTCCCTCCTGCAACTCGAAGAGTTGTGATGTCTGATGCTGCCTGGGGACTGTCCTTTGGAAAATTTTTGGAGCTTAGCTTTTCAAATCATGCTGCTGCTAGCAGAGTTGCAAGTTGCGGACATTCTTTACATAGAGACTGTCTTCGGTTCTATGGGTATGATATCTGTTACTGTGTTTTAAATTTACTGTCATCTTAAGGATCATGAATGCATATAATCTTCTTTCAACTTTCACCATATTCAGGTTATGTCATTGTTGTAACATCATAGTCAAAAAACTGGGACTTTCTGAGATCAATTGCATTAATTAGATTTGATTGAATGAATGAGCAATGTCATTCCTTCTTGGGATTTTTTAGTTTTCTGGGCCATCCATGAAGACTGAATAAAAATAACAAACTGCATTTTTTCTTTTTAATGCTTGCATTGTATTTTGCATGCTTTATAATGGTATGTTCGTGCAGATTCGGTAACATGGTTGCTTGCTTTCGTTATGCATCAATTGATGTTCACTCAGTATACCTGCCACCTTCAAAGCTTGAATTCAATTATGAAAGCCAGGAGTGGATACATAGAGAAGTGAATGAGGTGAAACCAGCTTACTTGGTTCCTGTATTTCTTTTCACTCGTCAGTGATATCAACCTTGGAACCGTCTTCATCTC
This sequence comes from Salvia sclarea, assembly GCA_036873715.1. Taxonomy (NCBI): domain Eukaryota; kingdom Viridiplantae; phylum Streptophyta; class Magnoliopsida; order Lamiales; family Lamiaceae; genus Salvia; species Salvia sclarea. Next base: position 2,555,527 of record JAYJMF010000080.1, read on the forward strand.
TCTATCTTATCTAACAGGTGGTTTCTCTGGCCGAGCTTTTGTTCTCCGAAGTGCTTAATGTTCTGCGTCTTTTGGTAGAAAGAAAATCTTGCTCAAGTGTGCTCAGTGATGGCATAAATGTTCCTCAATCAGCACATCACTTAGCATATCTAAAAGTGATGTTGCATGATGAGAAGATGGAATTCGAGGTCTGGTATTAATTTCAAGTGCCCTGATATATTATCCATTCCAAATGCTAAGTATTAATTTTGCTTATGCTTCTATCGATCCATTTAATCCTCTTAGTTTGTGCATTAAACTAACTTTTTCCTTTTGTACTAGAGTGGAGGTGAGGATATAATATTTTTCTTTCCAACATCTACGTCCGTATGCCTTAAAATTGTTAATTTTTTGCAATGTCTAGGGGAAAGTTATGCTATGTGTATTTGTAGATAGACAGAATGGCAGGACGAGAGAGTATTTTTATCTTTCTCTGTCTTCTGAGAGATGTTTGTAACCATACAGGGGTTTCTCCGGGGTCTTCAATCCAAGGAACCAAAGAAAAGCCAACCAGTCATTGATATCCTTGAGCTCAATCGACTGCGCAAGCAACTTGTATTTCGGTCTCATGTTTGGGAACACCGCCTATTATATGCAGATGGTTTAGATAGCACGACGCTACAAGATGACACGGAGGCCGTGAGTCCAGAAACTGTGGAGAAACCTGCTATTACTGTGGAGGTAGCAATCCCAGTTAAAACAGGCAAAACTTTAGGTAGTTCCGCTTCTGTCCCTGCAAATTCAAAACCTGCGAAAGGCCACAAGCATGGTCTTAGTGACCAGCAAGGCAACCATCATGCTTTGTCACTCCATCAAAGAACTACTTCATTTTTTTCCAGTGATCTTCCTGGAACAAAAACCACAGATGAATCTAATATCATGGAATCTGATCGTAGTCTTCGGAGGTCCCTGTCTGATGGGCAAGTTCCCTTTAGTTTGACAGATACTCTGGACTCAGCATGGACTGGGGAAAATAATCCAGATCTCGGGATCACCAAGAACAATAGTTTATCTGATGACGATAAGTCACCCACTGTCAAAGTCGGATTTTCGGAAAAGTTGGACCAGGAAGACCATGGAGAGGATTTGCAATCCACTGGGTTCTCCAAGAATTCTAATAATACAGAGGAAACTGTAAGCTGGTTGCCATTTATGAGTTTCTATAGATCGTTGATCCCAGGGAATTCTCAGAAGCTGGGTACACTAAGTGATTATGATCCTAAATACATTGCATCATTTCGGGAATCCGAGCTTCAAACTGGAGCCAAGTTGCTCTTGCCTGTCGGTGTTAATGACATTGTTGTTCCAGTGTATGATGATGAACCAACCAGTATTATATCTTACGTTCTGGTTTCAGATGATTATGTTAATCAACTATCTGATGAGGGAGAGAGACCGAGGGAGAAGGATGCTGTCGACTCTCTGCTTCCTATGCAGTCCCTCGACTCTCTGAATCTCCCTCAGTGTCAGTCTTTCCATGAAATGATGTTGGAATCTTCAAAAAGTTTTGGCCCAGGCGATGAGGCCTTCTTATCCTTCACAACTTCTCGAAGTTCCTTGCCCTTTCCCTTGGATCCTCTCATACACACGAAAGCCTCGCATGCAAGGGTGTCTTTTGGGTGTGACGGAGGAACCCTTGGCCAGATAACCTACACCGGCACTTGTTATTTTGCAAAGCGTTTTGATGCCTTGAGGAGGATGTGTTGTCCATCTGAAGTTGATTTCGTTAGATCTCTTAGCCGTTGTAAGAAGTGGGGTGCTCAAGGTGGTAAGAGCAATGTCTTTTTTGCAAAGACTCTAGATGATCGATTCATCATTAAGCAAGTGACTAAGACCGAGCTTGAATCGTTCATTAAATTTGCACCTGCATATTTTAAATATCTCTCTGAATCAATTGCCTCTGGAAGTCCAACGTGCCTCGCAAAGATTCTTGGAATCTATCAGGTATGTCTGAGCAACTGAGTTTGCTATCATCTCTGGCATCATAACCTAGACTCTCTCTCTCTCTCTCTCTCTCTCTCTCTCTCTCTCTCTCTCTCCAGTCCCTTGATCACATTATACATTATCCCAGAAATGTTTTTATCCTAAAAAGTTATCATATTAAGCATGAAACTTAAACGACTGTGCTGTGTAAAGGTTTTGTTTTGAAATCTAATTTTCTCAGGCGTCTTGTAATGGAATTTTGCTAACTAATAATGGATGTGATAGGTCATACCGAGACATGATTTTCTATTAGTTGCGTTGGCATGTTACACAATGGATGATTTTCTGGTTTTTGTTTGAAAAGGTCGCATCGAGATATCAGAAAGGAGGGAAGGAATCGAAAATGGATTTTCTTGTTATGGAGAACCTCCTTTTCGGAAGAAATCTATCTCGACTTTATGATCTTAAAGGATCCTCCAGGTCACGGTATAATTCTGATACTTCTGGCAGCAACAAGGTTTTGTTGGATCAGAACTTGATTGAAGCAATGCCCACTTCTCCGATTTTTGTTGGAAATAAAGCCAAGAGAATATTGGAAAGAGCAGTCTGGAATGATACTGCTTTTCTTGCTGTAAGTTTATGCATCTTTCTTCCTTCTTGATGAATTTAATCTCTATTCCTTCATCATGAACACAAACCGCACACACATCACGTAATATCTATCTCCTTCCCTTTCGCCTCCTAATTTGAGTGCCTTGATTATATTAATTGAAAATGCAGTCTGTAGATGTAATGGATTACTCACTACTGGTTGGGGTGGATGAAGAGAAGAACGAGCTTGTTCTCGGTATCATCGACTTCATGAGACAATACACGTGGGACAAGCACCTCGAGACTTGGGTGAAAGCCTCGGGCATCCTTGGAGGCCCCAAGAACGCCCCTCCAACCGTGATATCTCCAAAGCAATACAAGAGGAGATTCAGGAAAGCTATGACTACCTACTTCTTGATGGTCCCCGACCAATGGTCGCCTCCTGCATCCGTTCTTGCTAAGCCACTCACTGACTTATCTGAAGACAACCATTCACAAACCACGACCCCTGCTGGGTAAAACCACGGTACGTCCCTACCACGAACTACTCAAGACTCGACTCTTGTCTCAAGTTCCCCTGTTTGTTTATGTATATCCTTCCTTCTCCGTTTTCGTGTTCATCTGGAATTCAGTTTTGGCTTCTCGTATAGTGTTAGAATCCATGATTATTTGTTAAGATGAAAAAAGTATAGCAAAACTAGGGAGTTCTTGAATTCAAGACTCCTCTGGAGGTCTATATATTTGATGATCTCCTCAAAATAGATATTTTCTTGTAAACATGTTCTTCTCTTTCAGTTCTCCAAAATCTTTTTGGTTCTTATGTTGTATTTTCAACTCAAGTTGTATATTCAGTGACAATGTAAGTGCCACTATTTTTTTGTATAAAGTGGGGTGCCATTGTACTTTAATTTTCATCATCTTTGTTAGTCACTCAGTTCTGCAGTATTATATATTTTTGAGAGTGGGCATTTGAGTGGAACCTTTCCACACCAGATCATGAAAATAAAAAATCAAACACAACCATAATATATAATTATGTTAAGTGGGAATGATTCTTATTAGATCAATATACATAATCCATCCACTAATTAATTCAGTGTCAATACTTCAATACATAATTTGTTGAAACAGTTACTGTCAGAATCAGTTCCCCCCTGTGTCTTGATGACTCCCTTCAGCCACTTGAAGCCAACATCTTTGAAGGAGTTCAATTATCTCAACATCTCTGCTGTCACAAAATTAATAATTACAATATTACGGCATTCATTATGTTTGTGTTCTAAATATATAATTAAATATAGACTACCTAAACTAGGCCCCTCGACACATATCATTTCATTATGTGTGTTCTAAATAAATAATTAAACTAAACTAAATCATTACAGTGTTTCTATTATTGGTAAAACTCACCTTGTATTATGATTAAATCTTGAAAATTTTTGATGAAAACGAGGGCCCTCATCGTACCCTTCACATGTTACCTCTCCATTCTCATCTCTGTAGCAAACAATACCAGCCGACCGATCTTCAAAAATCTGCTTCATTACATTTATGGAAAGAAAAAAGAGAATAAAATAAAACAATATAAAAAAGCAACCCAGAAAGGAGAAGATGTATGAGAGTCACTACAAAAGCAATCAAGATATATACATTCACTTTATGAATTACCTTGTTCTTGTTAGATGATGATCTGGTCTTAGTATCAAGTGCCAAATGATTCTTGGAACACATCATCACAAGATTGATACTACTTGTTAGACATCCAACCCGTAATCGCGACGATCCCATGAATGGAGCAGCCATGGGAGATGGACAAAGAGACAATCTTGCAGCCATTGTTGTAAGAAAATTACAGAGATCAAGAATGGGTGTTTGGGGGACTTAATAAAGAATGGTATATCAACTTTGGTTTATAATGAAATGATGGATGGAGTTGGGGGGTTTTGTGTCTTTTTAAGGGTGAAATATGTGTTAGTTTATGAGGTTGAAGAAGGGGAAGAAAACATGGTTTGGTGGGCTCCATTTTGGCTTATCTTCTACCTGTTGATGATGGTAGTGATTTCCCATTTGCAATGATTTTTCATTTGATTTATTATATTCTTGGTTCATGAGATTTCTTTTCTTTTCCCCTTCATAATGTGGCAAAAGTAATTAAATTAGTAGATCCTTTTGTCAACATATATAAATAAATAGGCGTAATTCTTCTAAGGGAAAAGTTGTGCAAACGACTATTTTTTGCACAGTGGTATAATTTAATTTAATGAGAGAATAGTAAGTGTGAAGCCTAGATTGACATCCATTACAATGCACATGAGACTAATTAATTAATTGGACGCAATAATTCTCATATGAACCAACATGCAAATTCTTCGAAAGAGTTTAATATTAAATTGTGATATATTCTTAGTAGAACTCAGAAAGAAAAATCACAATCGAGTTTGAATTTCTATTAATGATGTCAATCATGTTTAATTAGGTATTAATAATAAAATAAAAATAAAAATATTAATATGAATTAAATATAATTAATGCTCATATAATGTGCTCACATAAAATGGGTAGCACATAATTCCTCTAAGGGTTATAAACTTATAATGAGTAAATTGGACCCAACATCCAAACCCAAACCCTTTAAGTTGGGTTCACCCGACCCGATAACGATTTTTTTTTGTTTTTGATTTTTTCTGAAAGCTGCCTTTGCTTGCTGCTCAAGAAAAATTGAAACACTCCGCCTCAAAAAACCAGAAACAAATTCTTACTTATTGGTCTTCCTTGAAATTAAAGGTGGGTCGATGTTCAGATCCACTTATTATTATTTTTAACATTATCGAATATAACTTGGAGTTCATCTTAGTGCAGATAGTTTGAAGCTGTGTTTTATTCGGTTCGAAAATGTTTCTCACGAGGTAGAAAACTCGCATTTTGGGTTTCTTCGGTTTTTAATTTTTGTGGTTGATTGTGTATTTATTTTATTGTTTGAATTCGTTGAAGGACTGAGTATGATAGAGGAGTGAACACATTTTCTCCTGAAGGCCGATTGTTTCAAGTTGAATATGCTATTGAAGCTATTAAGGTTGTTTTTTTCAGCTCATTATAGTTATGGTGATTGCTCTTGATTCATACATTTTTGGGGTCCTGTTTCTGAATTCCTGGATTTTTTTTGTTTATAGCTGGGATCAACTGCAATTGGGCTTAAGACTAAGGAGGGAGTGGTTCTTGCTGTGGAGAAGCGCATCACTTCACCCCTTTTGGTATGTCTCATTTGAGGGGATGAATGAATTTATGCCCAAATTTTTTTATAGTGGAACTTTAGTTAATTTTGAGCTGGTTTTCTCGTTATTTGTTGTTCTATTACTTTATAGGTTGCCGTTTGGTTGTACATGCATTACCCTATCTCCTCCCTCTCTTGATTTTCAATATGGTGGGGTTTCATTATACACTAGTTGTAACCTCCTACTATTAGGATGTTGATGTATTGTAACACGTTAGCCATTTTCCCTTCCGAAACGAAGTCTCTTAGGGCTGATGATAGAAACTGGTGAACATTTTACTGTTATATTAAGGTTACTATCAACTCTAACCAGTGTTGCGTGTTTTGAATTAAATGACGATATGTAGGAACCTAGCAGTGTGGAGAAAATCATGGAAATTGATGAACATATTGGATGCGCCATGAGTGGCTTGATCGCTGATGCGCGCACACTGGTTGAACATGCACGAGTTGAAACTCAGGTACATTTATCTTTGTTATTATCATTGACTTTATTGTGTTATTAGAGTGATTATTAAGTGGTGCATTGCATCTTCTAGAATCATAGGTTCTCTTATGGTGAGCCCATGACAGTTGAGTCTACAACCCAAGCACTTTGTGATCTTGCTTTGCGATTTGGCGAGGGAGATGAAGAATCCATGGTAATTATCATTTTGCTTTTTCAAGCTAATGTTATTCCAGATATCATTATGCACACACAAACATACATATTACTATATGTGACTTTTTAGTTTTTATACGATGTTTTGTCGCCATCTCTTTGAGACATGAAAAAGCTGTAGCTGAATGCCTAGTTACTCCCTTTCTAGATAACTTTACCATTATATTTTTGCATATGTTTCATCAACTTCCTGCGAAGCATGTAGTACGTTTAAATTTACTGCAGAACACTTTGTTCTAAAAGATGTATATATTGTTCTTTTAGTGGAGCAAACACAATGTATGAGCTGTATACTAATGATACTAATGGCAACTTGATCTTGTGCTCATGTACAAGCTAAATCTTAGTTTAGTTGTTATTCTAATTCTGGATCCTTTTATTTTATACAGTCAAGACCTTTTGGTGTGTCCCTACTAATAGCTGGTCATGATGAGAATGGTCCTTGCTTGTAAGTGTTTCTTCTCAAATCTGACGAAAGATATCTTACTGTCTCTTCTCCTGTGCTCCTTACATGCTTGTAATAAATTTTTGTCATTTTATACAAGCTTGGAGTTTTCTCAGTGCTTTGACTTTAAGGGCTTGTTTGCTACGGGTGATTAGGGTGTCACAGGTATATTACACACTCTAATGTGTGAAGCATGTGTAGCCAACTGGTGGCCAAGTTTCTACCTGCAGTACTTATGAACTTAGAAAATGATTGTGCCAAATTACAATTTTAAAAGTTTTAAATTTGAAAGATGTGACTGGAAAAGACTCTTATGGTAGCCATGCTTAACTATAGCCTTTGCATTAAATTTGTTTTGCTAGATTTCAGGTTGCTTATTCCCAGCATATTTGATAACTCCTAGTCCTACTATTCTAGTTTCAGCATAAATCAATCTTGTGCTGCCTACTGCTTCTGATATCAATATGACCATTCAGCTTTCAAAAATCTAGAGTCTTGTGTGGTTGAGCGGTATACTGTGAAATAAACAGACTATCATTTTAGTTCTAACATATTGACAGACTAGCATAATTCCAGAAATCAAATTGTAGGAACTGACATGTCATGTTTCTAGGTGTGTCTTACTTAAAGTTGTTGCAATTTCACTTGGTTTTTGAGAAAATTCATTTTTCCCCTAATACACAATGGTGACAATTAACACTAAATAGAGATTTGAAACTGGTATAGATACTATACAGACCCATCTGGGACATTCTGGCAGTGTAATGCAAAAGCCATAGGATCAGGTTCCGAAGGAGCTGACAGCTCCTTGCAAGAGCAGTATAACAAGGTATCTATTTGAGTATATATTTAGGAACAACTTGTTTGTAATCGTGATATTAATTCTATCTGTTCATGTGCATGTAGGAACTAACTCTCAAAGAAGCTGAAACCATAGCACTTTCCATTCTCAAGCAAGTTATGGAGGAAAAGGTATGTGTATGCCCTGGAGTTATTTTTCTTTAATGGATTATTCTATATAACTCAGCCTTGTCATTGTCACCTAATATCAGGTTACTCCGAACAATGTGGATATTGCGAAGGTATCACCAACATATCACCTTTACTCTCCTTCTGAGGTTGAAGCAGTTATCAATCGCCTATGAAAATGTAGCACTCTAGTTTGTGATATTTTTTAGTGGTGATCTATATATGCTCCCATCATAGGATTGTTGTATTACTTTATTGCCTCGAGAAGATTTATGTTTATTTGGTTGTATGTTTTGAGCACTTTGGATGAATGCTTTTGGACCTCGATCTTTTGTTTATGATGTGTCCGCTTCTTGGAGATCAGAAAATCTTCTTTGATGTGAAATTCGGCATACTTTTTTAAGTTTTACTATACTGAGAAACCACACGCATATTCAAAGTTTGAGCACAATATGTACTCAGTGATTGGAATAAAGGAATATATCACTCATGTATTGTAGTGTGTTTTGGTATCGGTGAGAGACGGGCGGATCTCAACAGTTAACCGCAGCACCTTGGCTATCTCCCTATCGAGGAGACGCCTCGCTGCTGTCCGGTTATAATGCAGGCCACAACAGCCCCCCTCTTGGATTATTATTATAGACCAACCTTCGAGTTTATCAATTCAATTCCAAACTTGGAAACTTACCAATTCAATCCTAACATTTTTAAAGTTTTCTAACGATAGTATAACTCTCGAAAAAATGGAAAGTATATAACTTTAATGGAAACTGAGGCTCAAACAATTGATCCAATAAATTATTTCATGAAGTTGGAAGAGTACTAGAAGTTGGATCATTATTGTTACAAAAAACGGCTGTCATACAAAGGCAGCTTCCGATTGCTCAAGTCTCATGAAAAATGGTGGATCAATCACGGAACTCCTTCATGAAGGCTTGATGGAAGTCAGTGAGACGAGTGATGATGGCCGGAATCCTATCCTCCTGTGGTAGTATCGTACACCTAAAGTGCAACGTCCCAGCCGCCTAACATACAAAAACGTCGTAAGCTGCTGCACCTATTTCACAGACGATGAAATTGGAGGTTCATGTATAGTACCTGTCCGAAGCCAGAACCAGGAACAACCACTATCCCTGTGGCATTCAGGAGACGACGGGCATAGAACGTGTCCGGGGCCGTCTTAGCAGCTTTTGCGGCTTCTACAGCCTTCTGTGGCAAGTTAATACGCGGAAACAGATACATGGCTCCTTCTGCTCTGTTGCAGCTCACTCCTTCTAGACTATTTAAGGCATGCTCCAGTTGCTAAAGATAGATAAATTTTGACACATTGCAAAGAATAATTAGTGATTCAAGAAGCAGAGGAAATTGATTAACTGTGTTGTTCGAAGAAGAACCTGAGCGCGCTTAGCCAAGGAGGATAGGATTGCATTTTTCTCTGCTGAATAAGACTCGTAGCATTGGTCTCCAGCCTACACAGATCACGAAATGAGACGAGAGCACGGTTTTTATACAGTTAGCAAAGTGAAACAAGAAATGGAGTATCTCACCTTTGGTGGGCTCATTACAAGACTAGCAAGAATCTGTCCGGATATGTTGGAACAGAGGTTGACTGATGCCAGTTTGTATATCTGCTCCCTGACCTCAGGGCTAAAACCGGTAATCTCCATGTAGCCTCCTCGTTTTCCGCATTCTCCATAATAGCCTGAGCGATGGAGGAGTGAAGAAATTAAAGAAACCGGATCATATCATGTATGATCCTACAACATGCATAAGAAGCTTGCAACCATACCTTTGGAGACAGACTGGAAGGAAACCAAGGTGATATCTTTCTCCCCATAACCCATCGACCGGGCAACTTTCTTGAAAGAGTAGAACTTTTTGTCTGGGACATAAACATTTTCCTGGTATACCTGCCAAGCATCGATCCTCCTAGTATTAAAAACCTTAAAAAATACGAACTACGCCTACTTCTCTTCATAGGAATGAAACTTTGAAGAGACTAATTACCTCATCTGCCAGTAGAACAAGTCCTTCTTTCTTGCAGAAATCCACAATTTCCCGTTGGTTTTTTTCAGCCAGAACCTTTGTTGAAATGGTTGGCATATCAATTTTTAGACAAGGTTGTAACTAGAAAGGCACTATCAGAGGTTTGAGAAATCAGTAGAGAGATGAAAAGTGGTCGTCTTACCTGCCCGGTGGGATTTCCAGGATTTATAACCACCAAAGCCCGGACACAGACGCCCTTCGATTTGGCTGTTTCGAGCTGTTTCTTGAGCTCCGAGATCTCCAACCCCCATCCGGTTGCTTCATCAAGATAATATGGGACCTGTGGAACATTGTTAGATAAATATGTGTGAGAACTTAATTTTGTTAAAGAGATAAGTAATAATAAAAGGTAATATCACGTACGAGAGTGCCTCCGTGAAGGGCGATTGAAGCAGAATAAAGAGGGTACTGAGGAATGGGGCAGAGAATGCCATCTTTTTCTGACCGTATCAATAACTGCATCATCATGTGGACCTAAAAAGAAAATAAAATGGTAAAGTTTATCTCACCGAGTCTCAAGTCAAGCATAATACTAAGACTAGGGAAGGCATAATTTATCTGTACCGCAGGGCTTGCACCATCAGTCAAGAAAATATCATTCGGATCAGCTGGGAATCCATCACGAGCTTCAATGCCAGCAGCAATTGTATCGCGTAATCCTTTGACACCCTGATTATGTAGTAACATGAAATGTTCAAAATATCTTATAAGAGTCTCAAATAACTGATCAAGAATAATAATTCTAGCAAGAGGGGATTGTTACCTGGCTGTGACTATATGCACCAGTTGCTTGTCCAGGAATTTGACTTAAGATCTGAGATGCTCGTTTTATGGAATCAGCGCTACAAAACCCAGGAGGAGAGAGCAGAAGATGGATTTGTCAAAAAGAAGAGCCAGAAAAAGTATTCATGTGGCAAAGGAGGAAGAAAAACAATATGGTTAACAGTGACATCACATATATCACCAAATATCCCTGTTGATTCCAACCAGAACTAGTTTCACGCAATCGTGATGCATCATGCACATGACTTTGAAACAAACTTTGACTCATTTGGAGCAACATTCAACTGTAAAACCGAGACCACTTGATCCAGTTTCTTCTTTACAGTTTACCAAGCATTTCTTGAAACACATATATCTAGAAAATCTTTCTCACATCACTAAAATTATTCGAAATGAAACGTTGATTACCATCAGAACATGGCATACATTTAGAGTAGCATGAATATGACAGAAAATCGACATTTTGTTATGAATTATAGAATTATTTGGATAGGAACAATATGAACTCCAACTAAATTCGACTGATATCAAGCATACAATTCTAACAAATATTACCTAAATAAACTGCGTGTTTCAGATTTATCCAAGAGAGCAGGATGGTCACATAAAGCAAGGACCTGAAAAAATCAAAACTCGGGAATGTTTAGAATAATCATAAACATCGAACATCTGATATGGTATATCTCATGTGGCGATGCAATCATCCTCACCTCGCGGAAGAAAGTGATTGGCTTCTGGCCAAGTGATTGAGGATTTCCAATATTGCAGTAGAGTATCTACAAAGATGAGTAGACTAAAAGTTTAACTACAACATTCTCTTTACTAAAATATTAGTTATAGCAAATGGCAAGTCTACTACATAATGAAATCAATCAGTACCTCATCGAAAGGATGAGATTTGGGGTTATTCTTGAGATCTTCTTGCAATTTCTGTTCAAAGGATGCATGTAAGTCTCAGAAATCTGCCTCACAGAATTTCTGTTTAACACAACAAAGCACAACAACCATAATCACAAAAAGATATGATAAAACTTACCTGTGCAAGAATCACAATTTCTCCACGGACTGCATACTCGCACTCCAACACCTTGGAAAAGAAATTCGATTGGTATAATAAAAAAATCCATAAAGAAGTTTATGTGCATAAAGGTGACCAAATAAAAGTCTTCAACCAACTACTTAAAGATATAGATACAATTACAGTATATCTTATAAAAATGACTACTACAACATATCGTTGTCAGCGGAAAAAGTGTTAACAAACATAAAAATTCCATCTTGATGGAATATACAGAAAACAGAGTGACCGTATCAAACCACAGGTCTCTGGACAATCACCAAAAACTCAACACCCTAAAGAATAAAACATGAAACCCAAATGATGCAAAAATAGGTGAATTTCATAAAAGAATTGATTCGTTATCTGCGTTTGAGCGGTCGATATGTATATCTAATATTTTGGTTTCGGTTTTGCATAAAATACCTCATACAACTAACGAATGAACATAAACAAACTGAGCAAGAAAAAGGGACAAATCCCAGATCATGATGATTCAACAAAAATGGCCAAATAAATAAACAGAGAACGAAACCTGCAACGAAATCCTGGAAAAGGGTATAGAAATCTCACCTTGGGATTGATTGTGTCGACAGTAACAGGAGTGGAAGCCATGGAAGGCAAGAGGATTGGGAGAGGAAGTGAAGAAATGCGACAAAAGATGAGATTTTTGGACAACAAGTGAGACGCTGCGACACGTTTGAGGAGTGGTCTAAAACTTTTTGGACGCTGCAAATCAAATCAGTGGGGGAAAAAAGGAAGGAATAAAAATGCCTAATATAAAAAGAGGAAATGTGAAGGAAAGGAAGAGGGTGAAATGAATGAAAATTTCTGGTCAGATTAGTGGGTCGAAGAAAAGTAAAAGGAGCGGCATAGCAATCCAGATGTGTTGTAACTTGTTGTCCAAACAATTGAGAATAAATTCCCAATCCAATTCAAGTGATTTCTGCTAACTCGTGTCAGAATCGATTCCACACCCATACCAATATTATATTATGACTCCCATGTTATATTTCTCATTTCGCACGTGACTAACATGCTCGTACCATGCCATGAAATTTAGTATTAATAATAAGATATTTTTCTGTCCCACAAGAGTTGGTTCTTTTTTTTCGGACACAAAATTTTAGGAGAGAAGTAAATTAGTGTAAAGTAATATAAAATATGATATGAATATATACTACTCCCTCCGTCTCATTAGTATTGACACCTTACTTTGGACACGGAAATTAAGGAAGTTGTGTACTTGTGTATAAAATGGTGGGTTTCACTAAGTTGACTAATTTTTTGAAGACACAATTCTTACCTTTTTTAGTATGTGTCATTTTTAATGGGACAAATTAAAAAGAAAATTATGCCAATACTAATGGGAGTGAGACGGAAGGAGTATTATTTAAAGTTATGTGAATAATAAAGTGTAAGGAAAAAACGTGTAAACTCTCGAGAGACACTCTAAATGGAATAGAAGCCAACTCTCATGGGATGGAGGGACTAGTATATAAATTATTTTGAGGTAATATACAAAGTTTTCACTTTTTTATAATTTTAATATAATTTTCAATTGAAATCACGATGCTTTTTAAATCATCATGAATTTAAAATCTCCGAAATTCTATGGTGACCATGTATTGTCAAAATTGTGTTGCATATAGGCCCTTCACGAGCTTTCTACGTTTGTTTTGACTGTTATATAATCTGAAAATATTGAAAGTCTGAATTTTGTAATAGTTTGAGAAAGATAGTGCATTGACGAATTCAGTGATGCTATTACAAATTTACAAATTTTCAAAGTTTCCATTAAAATTGTAAATTAAGTGAAAGTAAACGCATTGAATGACAATTAACTATAGTATCTTACTACTGAGTTTAATTGATTTTTGCTGAGTCACAGCTAGAGACTCATTAGCTTTCCTATACATGCTTTATAAAATTATACTCTGTTCATGAATGAAACCTGCCCATAAAATGGGCATGATATAGTTATGAATTACATACAAATTTTAAACAAATTTATTTAAAGTCAACATAGAAGTTCCAGCATCAAGACTCAGGCTGCAGCTTACTATTAAGAATTTTTCTTTTTACAAATTTGCCTGCTGGACCTATGAAAGGGCTATGGACTTTTGGCTTCTTCATATCTCAAAGTCTATAAGACGCTATATTAAAAATTTAAACTTAGAATTAATATATAAACTCTTTAAAAGGTGAAAGTTGTGTTAAAACAAAAAATTAGAGACTTTAACAGAAGTTATTAATAAGCCAGAGGCCCAGAGCCATCTTACAAAAAAATAATACTGTAATATTTTTTTGCAGAAAAATGCTTAAAATATATTGTTATTTAATATAAAACAAGTGGTACTTTATAATTGAAATCTAATATTATTTATAAAAGCTTGAAATCTAATATAAAAAATAGAAGCTGCTAAAGGTTACTTAAATTGCAGCCTTTATTTAGAAAAAGAGATTGACAAGCATCAAGTATATGTAACTGCTAACAGGCCGAGTTGTAGACAGCAAAGAAAAGAAAAGAAAATGATAGAATAGTAGAAGGAAAATTTATCACTCAATATATTCAAAATTAATGACATGTATGTATATACAAACTTCACCTTTATGTATTTTGATGTTAAATTGACAGACTTTATTGAAAGGGCGACTATTTGATGAAGGCAACCAAGATGGGCCTTGAATTAACGACTCCGCATTAGATTTTGAGGCCTTGATCAGCTTATCGTGGGCTTGGTATCCAGCCCATTTGACCCAATTGGCCGTATCCGAACCCAAATTGTAACGAAAATGGAGACGGGTATTAGTTTGGTCCATTCACTCAAATATGAATAACTTTTAGTATAACTGTATTAGTTTTTCAAAAAGTGAGTATTTTCCACATACTTTTAACAAATATCCTTATATTTGAAGTATATACACTGTAATAGTGGCAAATTTTTTCAATAGAATTTCCCATCATTAAAATTATTCAACGACAGACCACCGACGAAAAAAATATAATATATCTTAATCTAATTCTTCTTCTTTTTGATCGCGTTCTCTTTGATTGTGAAATTATCAATAAAAAGGGATGGAAGAAAAAAATTTCACCCTTAAAATTTTTCCTTTCTTTTCCATCGATCCTTGTCAATAAAAATGAAATTCACCATTTTTTCTTCCTTCTTTTCACTCCAATAAGAAAAAAATATTATCACACCAACAACTCATGATAACCAACAACTCATAATAATATTATTTCTCATTGGGATGAATATTAAATTAGAAGTTACAATCATTAGAAATGTGAGAATGGAATTGAAGCAGTGGTTATACACTATAATATATACTATTCCATGTTTGTATGAAAAGAAAGCGCACATCCCAAGTTCCAAATGCGGGCAAATTGTTCTATTAAAGCAGCAATACTGATCTAGTTATCTATGTTGTGAATTGGCCAATCATTTTTGGAATATATATCTTTGTACAATCCTAACAATTTCATGATGACTCAAACCTTGAAAACTAATTATAATATTTTGTTAGGTTGGATGATCGAAGGTAAAGATGCTTATATTTACTACTATAAACTGAATCAGGATTGTTTCTAGGGTTAGGTTTGATGATGGAAGAAGCTAAAAAAATATTTGATGCATGATAGTATATTTACTATAAATTGAAGCAGGTTTATTAATTAAAGCGAGTGCAAGTGAAATATTTAATTTTGTCCGGCCATCCATATTTGAATCAGGTTTATTTGATCAGGCCATCCATATTTAATTTTTATATTCGTATCGTGAAAAACCTGACAAAGCACAATATAATATCTAAGTTAGCACAGTTGATCAACTAGCTCATTTGCTGTACATGTTTATTAATCCAATGTAACTACCAAATAATTGAGTTTAATTAATACTCCCTTAGATTTAACTAGATTTTGCTCATTCGTGCTATGCACGACAATAATTATAAATAAACAAATAGAAATAATTAAAATTAAAATTAGATGAAAAAGATATATGAATATTATACGTAGAATATAAATTATGGGTAATATCGATTAAAATCACAAACTATTGAGATCGTAGCAAAAACATCCTAGAATGTGATCTCATGTGATGCAAGATATGACATTTTAAACTCAACAATTCAAACGCTAATAATAATTATAACTATTAAATAATATTTATTTTTCATAAATAGTAAAATAATATAATATTTTATGTTTAGGTACCCAACAAATATAATATATGTGTAGAATATGTAAATTTAAGATTTTACAATAGTGCAAATATTTTTAAAATTTAAATAAATTGTATTATT
>JAYJMF010000080.1:2571719-2625539 GCA_036873715.1 Salvia sclarea
CACCTTAATAATGGTTCTCCCGTTAACCTAACCCTATATATATATATATATATATATATATATTTAATGGATAGTGCTAAATGTACATAATATGTACATACATAATTGGGCATTTTTGTCATTTTACGGTATTTTTGGAAATTGAGAATTGTTCCAATTTAAGCTGAATTTGCATTTTTTTTTTATCAGAAAAAGAATATGTATATATGTATATTGAAATGGGAAAACGAACAGAGAAAGCAGAATGGGCACAGGAAGTGCCACAAAATAAAAAGGCTAGCTCGCCCAAAGATCACATAGAGGACTTGACGACCACGTCAGAAAATTCAAATCCCTGACCCCTCCTTCTTTCGTCTCCAGCCAGCTCCAAAATCGAGTCTTAATCTCGTCTTCCACTCTCTTCCAATCCCATGCTTTGTTTTCAAAAATAAACGCATTCCGCCAACGCCACAGGACCCAAACGACGCAAATCCAAAGACCCCCCCAGCCGTTTCCTCCTTGTTTTTCCGTCCAAAAGGTTTGTGAATGCAGGGAGATGATCCTTGGGAGCTTTCGGGGGCGCCCAACTTGCACCGACCCATCCCGCTAGCCTCTGCCACAACGTCGCAGCCTCATTACACTGGAGGAAGAAATGTTCCACAGTTTCAAAACAGACGTTACAGCACACACACGTTTTCCCTTCATCCGTCAAATCGGCAATTCTTGCGACTTTGTCTCGTGTCGGGAGTCTATTCCACAATAGGCGCCATGTCGTGACTTGCGCCTTGAGAGGAGCGAAAGCCTTCCACACACTAGTAAATCCATCTGCCCCCCTCCGTTCCGCCTGTAGACTGCGCTCCGATTCCATGAGTTCTTTATATGCATGTTTCACCGAGAAACGCCCATCATCTCCCTCGCCCCACGTCCACACATCTCTGACTCCTTCCTTTAAATTCACCCCTTGTAGCACCGCATACAACTCTTCCGCCCAAAGTAGCTCTCGGTCGAGCAGCGGCCTCCGCCACGGCACCTCCCACATCCAACGGTCATCCCTCCAATTGCCAAAATCCCCCAACATCCCTTCCTTGGCAGCACACAGGTGGTATAGACGTGGAAACCTGGCTCGGAGCGACAACTCCCCAGCCCATGTGCCGTCCCAGAACGACTCCGTCCTAGCTACCGTCTCCAAGTTTCTTCTTCAGCTTACCCCAAAACCACCGCCGTTTCGTCCCTCCCACAATCGCCACCAAACTCCTCCACCAGCCCGACACCCCCCTCCCTTAAGCCAAGGTCATCCCCGTATACAAACACCTCAACTCCCCACTTCTAGCTTTAAGCACCCTAGTCCAAAGACTCTCTTCCTCTCCCAAATACCTCCAAATCCATTTACTAAGGAGGGCTAGGTTGAAATTACCCAATTTTTTTATTCCTAATCCCCCCTCTTCTTTACGGGCGTGCAACGCCTCCCAACTAATCCAAGTTTTTTTCCTCGTCGTCTCACTCGAATTTCTTTCCCAATAGTCTTAGGCATCGGTGAAAAAGACATACGATATAACGGCATAGCCGTAAGGATTGAATTTATGATTGTAATACGTCCACCCATATAAAGCGAAGCCGTGTCCCACCTTCTCAGTCTATTCCTAATCCTATCCACGACATCTGCCCAACCAGCCACTCCTTTGAGCCTACCACCCACCTTCATCCCCAGGTAATTCATCGGCAAATTCCCAATCTTACACCCCAAGACAGACGACATCTCCCCAAGCAGTTCATCATCAACATTTATCCCCGTCACACAACACTTATCGAAATTCACCTTAAGACCCGACATAAGCTCAAAATTTATCAAAACCCATTTGATAGCTATTGCATTCTCCAATTTTCCTTCAACCATAAATATCGTGTCATCCGCGTACTTGTCTAACACCTCTCTCCAATCTGAATTCCCCAGACGGGCTCCCGTTAACAAGCACATTAGCCGTGGCAGTTGCAAGGCACTCTCCAATCTATCTCCGCCATTTAATCGGGAAATTAAACCTGACCATCATATCTTGCAAAAACTCCCAATCGAGAGAGTCATAAGCTTTTGCGAAATCCACTTTAAAAAGGATTCTCTGTGCTTTTCTACTCTTAGCGTCTTCGATGACCTCGTTGAGAACAACCACACCATCGAGGATATTCTTGCCCCTGATGAACGCTCTTTGACTCTCCCAATCAGCTTGCCCATCAGCGGAATCAACCTTTTCACAAGAACCTTTGCAAGTATTTTGTAAAGACTTCCCACCAGCGAGATCGGACGAAAATCATTAAGTTTACATGCCCCGTCTTTCTTCGGAATCAGCGCCACAAAAGACGCGTTGCAGCCTCTGACTAATTTCCCATATTTATGAAATTCATCCAGCATTCGCAACAAATCTGGCTTGATGATCTCCCAACACTCTTTGAAGAAAGCAAAATTCAAGCCGTCGGGCTCTTGGAGCTCTCATAGTCCCATACCGCACTTCTAACTTCCTCTTCTTTAAACGGCGCAATCAGGCTCCCTCCGTCCGCCTCATCCAGTTTCCTTACCACGAAGTCCGATGGAAGCTCCACCACTTCTCCCCTATATTGCTTCTTGAAATGATTACTGGAAAATCTAAACACCTCCTCCTTTACCTCAGCCGGATTCTCGCACCACACACCCTCAATTTCCAGCCCCGAGAAGCCATACTTGTTTCGATTATAGTTAATCATCTTATGGAAAAACCGGTTGTTCACATCCCCTTCCTGCAACCATTGGGCCCTAGCCTTTTGAATTAGTAGGCTCCTCTTATTTTTCAGCTCTCGGGTGAGATTTGCAGAGGCTTCATTTCTTCTACACGCCTCTTCCTCTGAGATGCCACCACTGTCATCCTTTTCGTCCAGCTCTTGAATCTCCTTCCTCAAAGATGCAATCTTTTTTTTCCATCATACCAAAATGCTCTTTATTCCAGTTTCTCAGATCCGCCTTCAATCTCTTACATTTTTCTTTAAAAATGTAGCACCCCCAGCCACTTATCCCTTCTTTCTTCCACGAGTCTGTCACCACCCGTTTAAAGTCCTCGTGAGATAACCAAACATTGATGAATCGGAAAGGTTTAGGCCCCCAGTCAAGCTGTCTAGTTGATAACACGATACCGCAGTGGTCCGACACTGATCTCGGGAGGCCCCTTAAGGATGTCGCCGTCCACCGTGACATCCACTTCGAGTTCACCAAAGCGCGGTCGATTCTGCTTTTGCATTTTCCATTACTTCTGTACCATGTAAACTTCCTGCCATCCAGCCGCATGTCCAAGAGTTCACAACTCTCGACAAAATTCTGAAACTCTCTACACTCCCTCGAAGGATCAGCCAAACCCACCCCCACCCTCTCTCTAGCCTCAAGAATGGAGTTAAAATCTCCGATCACACAGACTAAACTACCCCGTGATTGATTCAACACCAGCCTAATTCTATCCCATAGAAGAATCTTCTCTTCCAGGGAACACGGCGCGTACACATTGATAACGCAACAATCTTCCAATGTCGCCAGCCACACCCCGTTAACCACGACCGCCCCATTCGTACTCCAGTGGCTGGAACTAGCAAATTTCCCACCATCCCATGCAGAGAGAATACCCCCCGACCTGCCCTTAGACTCCTCCACGCACCAAATAAGCCCAGCTTTCCCCCAAATCTGCTTGCCCGTAACATTCGAGAAATGTTCCATTTTAGTTTCTTGGATACACAAGAAATCCAGTTTATTTACCACCATAAAGTTCCTCACTTCCTCCTTCTTAACCATACTCCCCAGACCTCTAATATTTAAGGATCCTATCTTCATTGACCACTGCTGACTACGCCTAGCTTATCTGATCCCAACGATGCCGCCACGTCTCGGCTCGCCTGACCGCCCTTTCCCTTATAGCTCAGCCCTAGTTTCTTGCCAAACTCCCTCCCCTCAGTCCCCATAACAACCTCCTGCTTCCCCCTAGGTCCCTCCCCTTTCCCTTTTTTCGCATTCCTCTTGTTTATTCTCGTCGAACCCTCACTTTCGTCAGCTTCCGACCGCATTCCTCCGATAAACGTGAGCCACTCTGAAGTTTTAGGAGTATTTTGGCCTAAAATGGTCTTAGGCAGATCATCCCTATCTATCAGAAGATGATTACTCCTCTCGCCCTCCGCTGCCTCGACTTCCCCTGCTTCTAATTCTCTAATCTGACCAGGTGTAGGAGAGTTCTTTGAATGATTTTCTGTCGCCTCTACATCGGCCATATCCATCATTTGTGTTCGGCCCACCTCCCCGGGCCCATTAATATTTCCAGACTCGTCGCTTAAAGGCCCAAAATCCCCCGGCCCACCAGGAAGGTCGTTTGGATAGGGCATGCCTTGTGGCCCACCTGACCCACCAATCCCATAATCAAGATATGGCCCACTCTCCCTATTCAGCCCAGGATTCTTAGGTTTAGCCGCCATCTCTTTTGTCCCCACATCTTCCACTCCCTCGATTGGCGTCCCCTCATCATTGAAGATCTCGTTGGGACTCATCCTTTGTTGCATGCTGCTCGCCTCGTTCCTCGTGCCAGTCGCAATTGTGAAGTCCAATGACGTCTCATGTACCATCGATTCATCTGCCATAGCCGCGGCCTCTTTCATCCCTACCGTTGTCTCCGACGTGCCGATTGCCTTCTCCGATCCACCTGTTATTTTTGCGACCCCCGACTCGTCATCCTCCAATTCCATATCAAACGTTCCCTCAGATTCTTCCTCCGATTCGACGTCCGAATCCTCCTCGTCGAGATGAATAAAGGAATTCTTCATTCTCATGCATCTCATCTCCTCCACTCTGATATGGAAGGTCGCACCATCCAGCCGACATTCCAGGACACGGTCGATCGTCGTCATTCCTGTTGAGACGAGAATAAAAGCCTCATCTAGTCGCTTTCTCAATCTCGTAATCTCATGAACCTCCTCCAGTCTCCCCATGCTAGCGCAAGCGAGACCAAAGAACCTCGTCGTCCAAGATTGCAGAGGCACTCCGATCCACCTTGTCCACACAAGCCGCCTCTGGTTGACATCTGTGTACCTCCATTTTCTATTCCACTCAAACCAGAACCTAGCCCATTCATCTAAACCCCCTATCGACTCCTCCGTGGTCTTCGCCGAGTCGCTTTGAATATGAAGGAGCCCTCCACCCATGTCCGTCAACCGCAGGATCACTGCGCACTCGCTCTTCATCTCCTCCTTGTGATCCCGCCAGTTAAAACCCTTTTTGATACACCTGATGTAAGTTCCCTCCAACCATTCCTTCTCCTGGTCTGTGCTCTGGAAGAGGAAGGCGTCACCCTCCTCGTCCTCCTGAGCCACTGTGCTAGTTTTTTTGTTGACGTTGGCCTCGCGCCCTTTCGTCGCCGCACTGTAGGTTACCCCCAGAATTCTACTGCTATACAATACCCTAGGTTTTGACAACTCTCGGCCCCTTTCCAGATTTTTATACCCCCCAGCCACAAATACTTTCCTCCCATGCTCTATTCCCCTTCCGAATCTAGGTTTGTAGGCTCTAAGCAAATACGAGCCAAACCACATCCTATTCATCTCCCCCAACATTCTCTCAGCGTCGCCAACCTGCTCAAACCTAACAAAACCAAACCTCTTCCCCCTCATGTCTCTTTTCCCCGGGATGACCACTTCCTTTACCCTCCCTAGACTCTCGAATCTGATGCAAAGCTCCTCGGCGTTGCACGACTCCGGGAAATTCCTGAAAAAGAGAGTTTAAAACACCAAGTGGCCCTTTGTTAGCTTCGCCGTCAAAGGTTTTCCTTCTAGCCGCCCCTTTTCTCTCCACTCTCCTCCAGCTTCCCTCCATTTCTTCCTTATTTAATCACAACTGAATTTGCATATTACATTATCACCTTTCACGCTAATTAAGGGATGTAGTGTTTCCAATTTTGATTAAGGAAAAATTTGAATTAAAATAGTCTTTCATCAATAATAAAACATTATATTTCAATAAATTATAATAACACACCCATCGTGCATTATGTTATTGTTATTATTTGAAAATTTCAGCCAAAAGGTTAAATAATGTTTTAGCTTAATTGAGAAACCTAATGAAAATATTATATTGTTTAGAACACCTATAAATTAATTATTCCGCTGCACAATCCAAATACTAAAATAATAAAAATGTATAAATGGAAAAGGATGAAATATATAAAAGATAAAGAAAAAAAATCGTGATTTCTTCATGTTGTTCTTTTTTCAATTTTGAGGAAGAAAATGAAACCAATTTTTTGCTCAATTGAGAAGCACATATGATCAAAATATTATTTTTTGCTTAATTTCGTACCACAAAATTAAAAGAGCTCAAAATTAAATTATAAATCATATAATTTTGAAATTATGTTATTCTAATATACTATGTTATAAAATTATTGCATGAATAATTTAATAATTACATTCTATAGTGTGTTAAATAGCAACATAACAAGGTTCACAAAACAATACACCCGACACTCAATTCTCATCATTCAGGTGTATCTCTAGTGCATAAATTATAAGATTATGTAGAAATTGATATTAATTAAAAGTTAGACTTACATAATAATCAATATAACTTGAGATATATCACCCTAGTATTATATTAGTATAAATTGCATGATTAATTTCATAACTTTAGTCTATAGTGTAATAAAGAATAAGGGGTTATTCGACATTGGGCATTCGTAGCACCAATTCCTAGTCATCATCCTTCAAGTGTATTCGTAGCACATGAATGATAAGATTACCGACAAATTGATATTACAAATTAGAATTATACTATAATAAATAATTGTCATTTTGAGATATATATGTTAGAGGGAATAGGGAGTTTTAACCAATTTTATAACAAAAAATTATTTTTCTCACTATTATAAAAACATGCACCTCATATCGAAAGTTACGAAAATACCCCTTGATGGTGATATTTTGTCTTTTTTTCTCTCGCCAATTTCTTTGCTTTTTTTCACACCAATTTTTTTTTCCTTTTCTTGTCGCCAGTTTCTTTACTTTTTATTCTCGCCAATTTCTTTGCTTTTTCTTCTCACCAATTTCTTTGTCTTTTATTCTCACCAATTTCTTTGCTTTTTCTTCTCGCCAATTCATTAAAATATTTTTTTCCCTTGTAAATTTGTGCCTCTCGCCAATTTCTTTGTTTTTGTAGGCTAAAATATTTTTCCTTCTCGCCAATTTGTCGTCAACTTTGTCTCTCGTCAATTTGTCTCTCGCCATTCAACTGTTTGTCAGTTGTGAGCATTAAATTCAAAGAAACATGCATCCCATCACTATCAATGGGTATTTTCGTAACTTTGGGTATATGGTGCATATTTTTATAGTAGTTGGCAAAAATAATTTATTGTTATGAATTTGGGTAAAGAAGCATTTTCCTCTTAAAAAATTATGCTAGTATTTCGAACCCAAGTGCTATCAATTCGGTAGGCTAAAGTGCAATTATTACACACGCGTAATCCTGTGACACCTGTCTAGTCAAATAAATACTCTATTCGTCCCATTTGTATTGGCCTATTTTTCATTTTGGCTCGTCCCAATTATATTGGCTCTTTCTCAAAATGACAATCAATTAACATACAAATAAGTGAGACCAAGTTATCTTTTTACCACAAACAAGTACCTTCTTCATTGAAACTCATAAAGTGATGAGCCAATACGAATGGGACGAGGGTTACTCTCTCCAAAAAGTGTGATATTTTTCAATTTAATGCATCACTCTACTTTATATTTTATCTTTCACTCTTAAATTCTCGCTCATTTATACAGATTCATTTTATCTTACTTTATCTTGTATTTTACTCTTCCTCTTATATTGTTGGACCTTTATCAATTCAAAAACGATTACCAACTATTTTCTTAACATATAGGTATAGGAAGAGGCTATATATATGAGCGTTTCAAAACGTCGAACTACTCGACTCAAGCTATTTTTTCTTTCTTCCTTGGGTAAGGTTAAATATAATCAAAATGGTAAGATTCAAATTATAATACAATGATTGGGCTGAAATTAAAAGTGATTGACAGATAGTAGCCTAAATGGCACAAAGGCCCCAAAGAATCACATTAAAAGTTCAATAGTTGGGCGGCAAGATACATATTGGGCTGACTGAAACAGACTGTGGCCCACATAAAACACACAATTGGATCCTAGAACATCTTTGTAGCCACGAATTTGAACCTGCAAAATAAGAAGTTAAAAAATTCCAACAAAAACATTACATGCTATTGTATATTTGTATATTAGTAGTAGACTAGAGGCAAGTTGTAATGCTTAAAACATCAAGTTATAATAGAGAATAAAAATTAAGAGTCAAGTTCAAAAGAAAAAAAATATCACATGGACTGCAACTACAAGTGATCTTATAAATACACGTAATTTAGTTTAGTCTAAATATTGATATAGAAAAATAACTCCACTTTCCATAAAATCAAATGAGAAGCAGTGAAGAGCTAAAGGAAGTATACTAGTTATTAATTGGATTCGAGGGGCCTGTAGGCACACTTCTAGAGCTGGACTTGATCATCTTCTTGTAGGGTTTCTTCTGCTTCCCCCTTAAGTTGTTGAGAGTTTGTGAAGCTAATGATGTTGTTGTTGATGATGATGATGGTGGTTTCCTCCTAGCAACATGTAGCCTGCTTGCTTCTGCTTCTCTCACATTTAAATGTAGAGAGAGAAGCAATGTAAGAGCCAGAGCAACCAAAAATATTATTCTGAAATGGGAATTCATAGCTAAAGCTTGATTTTCTATGGTGAAACTATAAGGGATTTAGTTAGGGAGATGCATATACACAGATATCCTATATATGTGATGTGATGAGTCTTATTTGATTCAAGTCACTTGGGCATTACTATATGAGAATCCAGTTTGGCCATGTGAAGAATCACATGATTTTTGAAATTTTGTACCTACTAAACCTATAATAATAGTAATAATAATAATAATGGACTTTGATTAGTTTTTCCGCCATAAAGTTGAGAACAAATAAGATTTAGAGGGAGTTTATTAGAATTGGGCCCTTCACCCCCTTAAAAGGCTTTATAAGAGGGGAAGGTACTCCAAGTTTATATATTGAGTCAGGACCCTTTACCAAGTCGACGTTGGATAGAAATGAGTGGCTTTAACAAGTTTCACGTTTTCATATCATATTTTGTGATTGAATTTGATATTTATATGTGTGTAATTTAGAAGTGTCAAGATAAGCTGACAGAATTAGCCCGACATAATTGTCGGACTAGGTAGAGAAATCGCACCGCATCAGGCCGATTTGAAATATTTCTGTTTGGTAATTTGGAAGCATTAAGTCCTACTAAAATGGATTTCTTTTTGGGATTGATTAACACACATTGTCAACAAATAATGTGAATAGTGTAACAAGAAACCATTGCAAAGTCGTGCAGGAAATCATCACATGTCCCACCACTTCTATTAAAGAAGATTGTTCATCGTAAATTAATTGATCAGCTTAGCTACCTAAGCCTTCACATTAAAAACAAAACAAAATGATATGAGTCACCAATAATTCTTCGATTGTCTGATCAAAAAAAGGAAAAAAAAATAAAAATTCTTCGATTGTTCCAGCTAAAACAAATCTTACAAGCTTATATTTTTTCGCAAACGCATTCACCCCAAAAATAAACAATCGGATCCCTCAATTTACAATAGTTTAAGACTACTAGAATTCTAAATCAAATAACGTGTGGTACGAACATTATCGTCGCTACAAGCAGTTTTGATCACTTCAAAATTGCAACCAACCCTTTGGTAAATGGTAGCAATGTCAATATTGAAGCAATGATCAACTCTTTTCCCACATCACCATTTTCTTGAACTAGCACAACTTTTTAGCCCTTTCTATTATCTCTTCATTGCTGCTCAAGAACATCAATCACCACCATCCCATCCGACGCCGACGTCGTTGCTGACGTGGAAGGCTGAGTTGTAGGGCTAGCTAGATCCTCCTCATCCGCACAAGGACCGAGTGCATTAACCCTTGTGTCATCACCCCAAAACAGCACGTTTGTGGGCAGATTTGGACCGTCCGATGAGGCACGATCTTGATCATGCAGCGTCGGTTTAGAATCGGACGGCTTCTGATTGGAAACAGAGTTTCTACAGAGAGGGCAAGTAGCATGGGATTGGAACCACATATCAATGCATTCCACATGAAATCCATGGCTGCATTTGGGCAGAATTCTCGCCTTTTCACCCTCGCAAACTTCACACAGACACACAGCGCATTCCAATCCATCTTTGAATTCGTTGGGATCGAATGCAATCACGGGTATGGATTTGAGAATTGAAGGTTCAAGGCCAATGCGGGAGGTGGGATTAGTGACTGTTATTTCTTGGTGGCCGGCGGCGAAATCGAGGCGGCGGCGGCGGCGGTTGCTGCTGCTGCGGCGCCTGGTTGTTTGCTGGCGGTGGAGATAGAACCACTTGAAATAGAGGTGGAGGCAGATGAAGAAGATTACCACGAAGAAGAGGAGGATTATTCCCACCACCACCACTTTCCCTGCTAGCTCAACTACATCATCACCTGATTCTCCCATTTTCTTTTCTTTTCTTTTTTTCCAGCAAGATTGGATTTTTTCCAGATGGGAGTTCTTGAAATCCTATGAAATCAATTTTATAATGGTGGGTGAGTGAGCATATACAGATACAAGAGATGAGTCAAGATTCAGTGATTCTTGAACCAAGAAAATCTGCAAATCCCTAGAAAGAATTAAGAATGTATCTTAACTACTACTATAACATTGAAAAGTGGGTAGCGTTTGGAAGATATATTGATTTGCAGATATCAAACACGAGTCAGGATCTCTAGGAAAATGAAAATTTATGGGATAAAAAGATAGAAGAGGGAGATGAAGATGAGATTGTGGTCTACGTGGACCTTAAAAATGGGAAGATGCAATGTAGAAGAAGGAGAGGTCAAGGGGGAAAGAGAAAGTGAGACGGCGGCGTGGGGGCGGACGGCGGTGGAGGGATCAAAATCAAAGTGGATTGTAGTAGTTCATCAAGTCGTATATTGACTAGTTTTGTGGCTTCAGTTTTGGAGGGTGGCAACTACTTTTTGACTTTACTTTTCTTTTTTTGGATTTTCTTGTTTGTTCCACATTCTCTTCTAATTTTTGATGGGTTGAGGAGAATATAATCATTTTTGTAGTATTATACTTGTAATACGGATAAAGTGAAAATTATCACACTAGCTTATATTTTAAGATTCAACATTTATTAATAATATGAAAAATACAAAGTCTAAAATAGATCACATCATTGTATTATCATGAATTTTGACATATTAGATGATCAATCTGACCTAAACTTGTGTGTTGGAGAAAAGTTATTAAATTGAGTACGTCGTGGAAAATTTTACAATGATTTGAGGGATGAATAGTCGAGCGGTGGGTAGTTTGGTGTGTTTTTGAACGGTTTTTATAGGTAATGTACTTTTATGATTCTTCTTTTTGTAAATTGACTTCTATAATATTTCTGAAAAAGAATTTAATATATTTTTTTAACACTCTGTTCTTTTATCATTTATCTTTAGGAAAGTACATATATACCAACAAGACGAAATATACAGTAAATGTGTAAAATGAGATGAAATTGCAATTGCTCTTGAAATTATTAAACATAGATGAGTCGAGAGAAACTTGCAATCACTAGAAATATGACATGATAAAATTATGCTCTTGCATATTAGGAATATAATCCAATTGAAGGTTTGGGTTACCTAGATGATAATAATAGTATTTGTGTGTGTTTTTTTTCTTTAGTAATAATATTTGTTTTTGATTTTTTTTTTCATTGTTACTCTTAGAGGGTGTTTGGCTGAGTTTATAAGCACTAATTAATTTACCAAAATAATTTTATTGTGGTTCAATATTTTCACTATATACTTTTTCAATTTTATTTTTCTTCGTTTTTTCTTTTTAATTAATTTTTTTTCCATCTAAATTCACAATTCTTTTTTTTAAATTTATAAACTCATTATCCAAACACTTTGACAAATTATAAGCACTTGACGAATTATATCTTATAAGCTGTTTAAGATAAACTTAACCAAACACTCCCTAATAAGCTTTCTAGAAGACTTTTTGGGGCCCATAAGAAAGTGGCTGTCCACATTCGTAAAATGTCGGCCTATATTTTGAAAGCCCAAAACACGATCACGCGTGAGGCACGTGACAACCGCCATCGCCACCTCTCCTTGGAACTTCTTGCTCAAGAAAACCTTTCACCATTTTTACTAAACACGAATTTCACATACTGTAACTCATAATCAAATCCGAAATATTCGAAAATGGCGCCGGACCCTGAGGATGAGATTAAGGACGAGAAGTATCCTAAGCCGCTCGATGAAGACGATATTGCTCTCCTCAAGACCTATGTACTCTACTAATTATTTTTCAACCTGCTGTTTTAACTGAGATTCTAGCTCTTCTAGGACTTGTTATGTGCTGTATGAGCTGAGAATTTCAGTTCGTTTCTTGGCGCCTTCTGTTTTCATTGGATTCTGAATTGAGACCTTCGCTTTCAAGATTGAATTAGGAGCTTCCTTCGCGTGTTTTCTGTTAATTACTGTATAAGTTTTATGCTTCTGGGAACTGTGTTGTGGATGTGGATTTTGTTTATTTTCCTCCTATGATAATGTGATAAGGTTGACTTAATTATGATGCTTGCTGTTGCTGGGGTTTTGCTTATATGGATCCGGATATAGAATTTAAGTGGAAATATACGATGTTTACTTTATTTTTTACTTGAATTCAATTGGTTTGAATAGCTTATGTGTACTGAAACTGAAAGTATTGTATTTGGTTCAAGCAGTTTAGGTCTTCTAAATTTCTCTGTAGCGGACAATAAAGTGGTTGCTATCATAAGACTTGCTCATTGCATTGCTTGCCTTCTAATTAGGAGCATTAGTTTTAGAAATGATAGTTCTTTCATTTTGATATAATTGGACATTCTTGAAATGCTGTCGAGTTTTTGCTTACATTTAAGTTTCATGACATGATATATATGACCAGGGCCTGGGACCTTATTCTTCAAGTATAAAGAAAGCTGAGAAGGAGATTAAGGAAATGGCAAAGAAGATTAATGACCTATGTGGTTTGTCTCTTTCCCCTTCACTTACTTCGATTATTGCTTTGAAATGCATGCTTGAAAATGAGTAAAAGGTTTGCTATTAATTTTGGTATGATGTTCATTCACCTTCTACCGATATGGCTGTGTGTTGTGCTTTCTAATTTTCTATATAGCAATTAGTTGAATAGATCCTCTACTCTTTTGTTCCTCGAAAGTTATCTCCTTCATTTCTTCTCATGTTAGGTATCAAGGAATCTGACACTGGTTTAGCTGCTCCCAGCCAATGGGATCTTGTGTCTGATAAGCAAATGATGCAAGAAGAACAACCTCTGCAGGTAGGGTGTTTTCTTAATTGGTTTGTAAAGTTATTAAATTCCTGTCCTATCCTCTTGTATATATATGTGTAGGCTATAATTGTTTGTTATGATTAGGTTGCTCGGTGTACAAAGATAATCAATCCAAACACTGAAGATGCAAAGTATATTATCAATGTTAAGCAAATTGCGAAGGTATGCTTTGCTTGCTCTTTGCTTGGACAGCTTTCCTAGATGTGTTTCTTGTATGGCTTAAATAGAAAGAAAAAAGGGAGTGAGGGAGGATGATTTACCTTCATCTAGATTCTAGACCCACTGTGTTTAAGAATGTTGAGATTTTTTTTTCTTGATCTGTCTTCACTTTAATTGGTCTAATTTCTGTGCTATTTACTTGTGCAGTTTGTTGTTGGATTAGGTGATAAAGTGTCACCTACTGACATTGAAGAAGGCATGAGAGTTGGGTAAGCTTTCCATTATTGGTTTATTCTCTGGGAAGGAGAATTTAAGTATGCTGCAGGAGCTTAAGGATTTTTAGATCATTGTACTTGGGAAGGAGTGTTTAAGTATGCTGTGTCGGTTAACCTCTGAAATATTTTGTAGTCTTATTATGACAAGAGTAAATTATCCACGTGTTTCGATCCGTCGAGGGAAATATTTGCAGAGGCACTTGCAAATATCTGTTTCATTTTTATTTGTGGGCATATTTTTGTTACTTTTAGTTTTTCTAGTGGTATTTAAGAATTCTTTAAATCTTTTAACCTGAAAGAGGACACTTTCTTGAGAAGCAGCTTTAGAAAATTGAAAGAGTCGGCTGTAGTTATGTCATTGCTGCTGTTGCATTTGGCAAACAATATAATGTGCACTTTGACTCTGTCTTGTTTACTGCAGTGTTGATCGGAATAAGTACCAAATTCAGATTCCCTTGCCTCCTAAAATTGATCCAAGTGTTACTATGATGACAGTTGAGGAAAAGCCAGATGTAACTTATAATGATGTTGGTGGATGTAAGGAGCAGATTGAGAAGATGCGAGAGGTGAGTCAAATATTTATATCTCTAGTTATGCCTCTAGTAAACAAGTTTGTTGCTGCTATCTATTCATTGAGTTCCCTATTCTCAGACAATTGTTAAAGTGATCCTATAATAAGACTTCAATTTTTTTTAGGTGGTTGAACTTCCCATGCTTCATCCTGAAAAATTTGTGAAGCTAGGTATCGATCCTCCCAAGGGTGTACTGTGCTATGGTCCTCCTGGGACTGGTAAAACCCTATTAGCCAGAGCCGTGGCTAACAGAACTGATGCATGCTTTATTCGAGTAATTGGAAGTGAGCTTGTTCAGAAGTATGTTGGTGAGGGAGCTCGAATGGTTCGTGAACTATTTCAGGTCTGGTTCTCATCCACAATTTATTAGTAGTTTGTACATGTCCTCTACTATTAATCTATAAGTTGACTAACGATCCCTTATTCCCCGAGGCAGATGGCTCGATCAAAAAAGGCATGCATTATATTTTTTGATGAAGTGGATGCCATCGGTGGTGCACGGTTTGATGATGGGGTTGGTGGAGACAATGAGGTCCAGCGCACCATGCTTGAAATTGTGAATCAGCTCGATGGATTTGATGCTCGTGGAAACATAAAAGTTCTAATGGCAACGAACAGGTTAAGTTTGATATCTCCATTAACATGTAGAGTAGGAGTTTTAGCAATTTGTCTGTCTGTGTGGTTTTTCAATTTCACAAAGGATAAATGAAGTTCTAGCAAGTTGTTCGCTTGAGTGGTTTTTCACTTTCACAAATTATAAACTTATAGAACTTGAGGTCGTTTAAGCACTTATAGTGCTTATGGTTTTGTGAAAAAAGTAAAAGGGGGAACCTTTTATTTACGTACCATAATATTGTATTATTTTTCTTTATTCAGACCTGATACTCTTGATCCTGCACTTTTACGCCCTGGAAGGCTTGATCGAAAAGTGGAGTTTGGTTTGCCTGATCTAGAGAGTAGGACACAGATATTCAAGATCCATACACGAACAATGAATTGCGAGAGGGATATTCGCTTTGAGCTTCTTGCTAGGCTTTGCCCAAACTCTACAGGTATTCTTTTTTACTAGTTAAACTAGTACATTGTTGATCGACATAATTCAAGTCTTGCAAAGATTAATATTTTTCATATTACATGTCTGTAAAATACTCTGCAATGGCTAATTTCTTCGTTGTGTCTGCAGGAGCTGACATTAGAAGCGTGTGCACTGAGGCGGGAATGTTCTCGATTCGAGCAAGGAGGAAAACAGTGACAGAGAAAGATTTCCTAGATGCTGTGAATAAAGTGATCAAAGGGTATCAGAAATTCAGTGCAACTCCCAAGTATATGGTTTATAATTGATGAGTGATCTTCCATTCCTACGCTTCTGTTTTATCCTTGTGTATTCATACAGCTGCAGACTTGAATGTTGTAACATTAATTCCAGTTCAAAATAGTTCCAGAAAACCGCATTGTTATTCACAGGTTTCTGGAGAATCTATTTGTATTTTTTTATATTTAATTTTAAAAAGTAAAATTGAAAAGCGGAGCACTTGTTTTGAAATTGGGAATGGGGAATTTGGTATGAATCTGGAAGCTTCTTTATTCGTATAAATACGAGGAATAGCAGTTGTTGTGGATTGAACGAGGAGCATGGAGGATTTTTTCCTTGTATTGTTGGTTAATGAAGTTGTGAAGTCATTAAATTCGATGGGGCTAAAATGAAACGTGCACTTACATCAAACATCACATAAATCCACATAAAAATGTAACTACAGCACTAAATTTAGTTAACGTATCTCTATTTATTTGCTGCCTAAACATTTAAAGATGGGAGTAAAGTTCAGTTCATCATTTTAAGGAGCAATGCAGTTTCAGAAATAAACGCGTACCAATAAAGAACAAGTTTATTGTACTAGTAATGCATGGTCGCATTCGACGTGATTATTTGAAATTCCACGCCTAATCATGTAATTTAAAAAATAAATTTGATAGAATCAATTTTTTTTGGTTCGATTTGGCGTTTCTTACACTTTAGACACTAAAAAAGTTTTTCTACTTACATCTGGAAAAAAAGAGTTTCTATGAAACGAATAATATTAGTAGTAAATCATTCTAATCTAAAAGTATATTTGGTTCGTATACCAAAATGTTTATCCGTTCACAAAAAATCTTTAACACTTTAAATTTTCATGTAAGATGTCTTTTTACTACACTTTTTACCTACTTAGAGGATCCAAACTCTAAATCCTATCTCTACACAAGGTTAAAGCACAATATTAATAATTATTGTGACTTAGTGAGCTATCAAAAATAAATAAATGTTGTATAATTAAAATAATAATAATCTGGTTCGATTTTCCGTTGTTCAATGCTTTTCCCTCTAAAATCGAAATAGAGATGAAATAGAGAAATTTTTAAAAATGAAAAACTGAAATGATTTTATATTACGATTGGATTCGAATTTGAGTTAGATTTTGTGGATAGTTATCCAACATCTGGATTTGGAAAGGTGTAAATGGTATTCGAACTCTACCACCTGATGACGCGTATGACAACAAGGGATGGGTTTGGTGACACGAAAGCCATTAATGGTGCATCACAGCACCACCACCAGCACCACCAGTGAAGAAATGACGGATTGCACACATTTTCAATAACCTTTTAACCCTTTCCTGCACCTGCCGTTATAAAATCCACATGCCACAGATTGCAACAATCCACTACAAACCGCTCTCTTTCTCACATTCTTGAAATTGCCGAAAAACGCAAGTGTCGATGGACTCTGAGACACCAAACGATTTCTTGATTGTGAGTCATGAGAATGGAGGGCTTTTCGATTTGTTCATGTTCTTGGTGTTTAATGATTATGGGAGTGGGGCTAAGTTTCTTCAAACCCGTGGGTCGTTAGAGGAAAAGCTTTTAGGGGATGATGTTGGGGAGGTGACATATGATCATAGGTGGGTGATAGTTGTGTCTATTTTGGTGAGAAAATTCATTAAGGTAGTGGGCAAGCCCATGGAGTGGACTGGCTATGTTGTCGAGTTTATTCTTAATCTTTTGTCTCTCAATGGCAACTTCCTTGGCTTGATCTTAAGAATCCTTCAAGGTATGGTATTAATCACTCTCTGCTCACCTCTAATTTCTTACAATTTTAATCTTGTGTCTGGTTATTTTTGCTTATTTTCTTTGAATTATTGTCTTAATATGTGATTTCTAGCCTCAGTTACTCAGTAGTTGGAGTAAAATGTCTTAATTTAGAATGTGAGCTCATGTCTCATATATTTCTGCATGTGTGGTTTAAAAATGATTTAAGGATGTTGTAATATTGCTTTTCATGTTTGGAAATTTGGGTTAATGAAATTTTGGTTCTGTATTAGCTGCTGCTATTGATTAATGAGAACTTTCGAGTTTGGCAGAGGTTTAAATTTTCAGAATCTGATGATCTAGTGATTGAATTAAATGTGGAATCATCCTGCAAAGAGGGCTTGAAATATCTCCATTATCACACATATTTGTTTTTCAAGTAAATCTTTTAGTTGGAGGATTTTGTGATAGTGTAGTACTATGTTGGTCAAACCACCTGTTTGGTGAGCTTAGCACATATATTAGGAACTTCAACTCAAATCCAGTTCAGCAATCACACTAATGAATATAATTAATCTGTGGTAAGGTGATGTGGAAATGCCAAAAAGGGATTCAAAAACATTCAAAAGCGCGGTTGGACATTTAGATGGACGAGTAGAACTCTTCAGGATCGGGAAACCATTAAAAGGCGATGAGTTTGAGAAAAGAAGTTGGCAAGTGGAGATGGGGGATCAAGCTTTGATGGATCTGTGTATGATGAGTTCCAAATTAGCATATGAAAATGCTAGATTTATTAGAAATGTTGTAAAACATCATTGGAAGGTTAGATGTCCTTGAATTGCCCTCTGTGTTAAGCTCGATTGTTGTTCGTGCTGATTATAATCATCGTTTTCCCCCTCAATGCAGATGCATTTTGTGGACTTTTACAATTGCTGGAATGGTGAGAGAGTAAACATTCACCTATACTCTAAAGTTCATGAGTTTATGGTTTGGCCTTCTCATGCTTTGCCTTGCTTTACAATTTTTAGAATATGAGGAAGAGTTGGATACACAAGTTTTCATAGTGTGTGATGAAGCAGAAGATGCAAATTTGATAGTCGTTAGCTTTAGGGGCACAGAACCATTCGATCCGGATGCTTGGATCACGGACTTTGACTACTCGTGCTACATTATTCCAAATCTAGGGAAAGTGCATATGGGATTCCTGGAGGCCCTAGGCTTGGGCAACAGAGCTAACATCTCGACATTCCAGATGCATTTGCAAGCCAATGGTAAGGAGGTGATACCGCCTATGGGAGAGAGGTCTGCATACTGTGTCGTGAGAAGCAAACTCAAGGAGCTGCTCCGACAGCACAAGAATGCAAAGTTTGTTGTGACGGGGCACAGCCTAGGAGGGGCCTTGGCCATATTGTTCCCGACCGTGCTAGTGTTGCACGGCGAGGAGGAGATGCTGCAACGGATGCTAGGCGTCTACACCTTCGGACAGCCTAGGGTTGGCAACCGGGAGCTAGGAAGATACGTAGAAGCACATTTGGAAGCAAGGTACCTGAGGGTAGTCTACTGCAACGATATCGTTCCGAGGCTGCCTTATGATGACAAAACATTTTTGTACAAGCATTTTGGCAGCTGCTTATACTATGACAGCTTCTACATTGAGAAAGTAAGCTAGCTCGCCTCTGCTTATATATGTATCAACTCTCCAATGAATTAACACATTTATAATATAATGATTTGCAGAATGTGGATGAAGAGCCAAATAGGAACTACTTTGGGCTGCTCTACTTGATCCCCACATATGCAAATGCAGTGTGGGAACTGATGAGGAGTTTGATGATGGAGTACGTGTACGGCCCGGATTACCGGGAGTCGTGGGAGTCGTTTCTGCTGAGGTTAGTAGGCCTTGTAATACCTGGTATTTCTGCTCATAATCCACTAGATTATGTCAACTCTATTAGGCTAGGAAGAAGAGTAGCATCCGAGCTAGATTGATGAACACATGATCAATCTTGACTATGAGTTTGAGTAGTTGTTTCGTTTGGTAGCAGAGGCATCGATCATTAATTGGTGAAATGAAATACGAAGATTGAAATAAACTGAGTATGTATCTATTTGTTTTTCTAATAGAGACATATGGTCATGTGTGGGGTTTGCCTTGCACCACAGAAAGTGTACAACGTTGCCAGATTTTGAGAATAGCTCTTGTACAAACGCAAGAGTCAGAGAAACATAGTTTTAAATTCACAATCTGATTAAATATAGTTTCTTTGCTTTTCCATTTCTAGAATATAAAGTGATATACAGACAAAAAAATGAATGATAATCCTAAATTCTTTGTACACTTGCCTTTGTCATAATTCAAAAAAATGTTTTTGGCCTTTTGCTTCGAGGAATTGTGATTAGTTATGATCTTCTTTTTAAGTACAAACTGCAGTAAAACACAATTTATAACTAGTATTTTATTTTTTGACTCTACTAGTTAATTAGTTTAAGTATATAACATCAATAAGGCACGAGTGTACGATAGTACATAATATAGTTGTAAAGTGAAACAATGTAATTTGAGGGGAGGAATGTTCTAGGAAACTAGGATTTGTTTTAATCCATTCATTCAACTTATGCAATTACTTATAACATGCGTTTCTTGGAGGCTTCGTTGTTTTTAATACCTAAATACACACTTCCAATTTTTTGGGGAT
The DNA here is from genome assembly GCA_036873715.1 of Salvia sclarea. NCBI lineage: Eukaryota > Viridiplantae > Streptophyta > Magnoliopsida > Lamiales > Lamiaceae > Salvia > Salvia sclarea. The sequence continues at coordinate 2,591,950 of JAYJMF010000080.1, forward strand.
CCTTACTATGCTTCCAATAAAAGTCTCTGATAATCATGATAATATTTTAAATTATACACCGACTTTTGTTAATTAATTTGGACACGGTTCAGATTAACAATTTCAAGAAATACTGCTAATTAATTATAATCACCAACAGAGACTGCAGTAATTTAATTTAATCCAATGCAGGTCTCACGCTTCCCCTTCTAACTTTAATTATTAGTATGATTTTTAAAGTTTTTGCCTTGATCCCAAATGGATTAGGATTTAGGCCAATGAAAGAATTAGAACAATAGAGTGTATATATATATATATATAATCCTAATTGGTAGCTAGCTTACTTGAAAAGGTAAACTGAGCAGCCATTGAGACGCCTTCTTAAGTTAGTGAATAAAACCATTGTTAATGATAATACAAGCCATTAATCATCTACTTAACATATGGCAAAAGCACTGAAAAACTCATTTAAGGACCAAATATAGTGTATTAGTGTATTATTGTATTAATTAGCATCACAGCTGTACTGTACGATTTTCTTAATTGAGATCTACTTCTCGTGAGAGAGAGAGAGAGAGATGTGATGGATTAATTTGCAAGAGATTAGAACAAGTGAATCCATAGGGATTTGAGGTTGTCTTAGATAAAGACCAAAATCACACTTCACATGCCAAAGTATCAAATTTGACAGATTGTGTAAATCACCATTTCAATTTTATTTCTTAGCTCCTACGTCAAAAATTCAGAAACATATATAGGGACATTGAACATTAACCACGATATTCTTAAGCTGTAGATTTGTCATCATCGTATATAGATTCTTCAAAGATTGTGAATTTCAGTTATTGCATAATTGAAATGGATACATATGTACTTTGTATGCATATAATAATCCTTTTAACGGAATATATATTTATGTACTGTATGCATATAATATAATAATCCTTTTAACGGAATATAAATATATACACCCACATATATAAATCATAAATGGTGATGGAACAAGGTTCTCAGTTTAAATACTCAAGAGACGATGTAATAGTGAATTTGCATGTCAAGTTTGGGTGACATCTTGGCCATTCAACAATTAACATACATACATGTTTCAGGACTGAATGCACGTATAAAATTAATTATCGGTTTATGGTTACTTCTAATCTAATATCTTAAAATAGATAAATATATTTCAATAATTGTTATGTTATTACAAACATAGCCCGATCATGTAACGACGTTGAATGAAACGTACACGGAGTTACGAAGATAAACTTGACGATTATTTTTTGTCACATATACAAGACATAACGACGTCAATTTGTTTTTTTTCGAAACATTTAAAAAAATTGTTTGCACTTAAAGAATTAGAGAAAAAAACAAGGGAAAATTCACTTTTCTTTCTTCTCTCTCGCCAATTGTGGAAAGTGCTCAAATTGAATTCACAATTTCAGCAACAGATCTTAACAAACGACATCATGTTGTCTTATGTGGCAAATATTAACGGCCAAATTAATTATCTTCCGTTAGTATATGTCACGTTCCCTTCAAAGTTGCACGTAATTATACTATAATTGTAACAACACAACAATTATTGGGTCATATATATGTATTTTAAAGGTTACTGTATAACATAAATCCTAAAATTGATTACATACTTACTGATATACCATACATGTTTGATATATATTTTGTTAAAATAAATTAAAATTGACATTGGTGAACAAAATAAAAATTTAAAAGGGAGCGAATCCGTGTTTGCAAAACCAATGACCTAGGATTCCGATCTCCGACCGAGCAACCTCATACCAAGCTAATTACGATGTGCACCAAATCCGACACACTCTCTACACATGCATATATATATATATATATATCATATGATAATACTACTTGTTTTCCATTAATTCCAGTCTATTAAATATTATTATTAAGCATTAATCCTCCTCCAATATTTCTGATTACCCCCTTTACCCCTTAGTTTTCTAATCCCGTTTACACTCAAAATACACCCCATTCTTCAATCCCAATCCACTTCTCTCTCTCTCTCTCTCTCTCTCTCTCTCTCTATAGGTTGTTGCAGTGATTTATTGCTTCATTTTCCCATGCAGAAAGAGAGAGATCCCAGAAACTGGACCATGTTCACCCCCTCAAATTCACCTCCACCCCCTATAAATATATATTCAAGCTCAGTCACTCCATTTTTCAATCAGGGTCCAGCTCCATTCATTTGTGGGCTTTTTACCCAAAATTAACCTCTTACCCTTTTTCTCACAAAACCAAAGAGAGAAATGGGTGAAGTCAAGATCAAGTACAGTAGTTCATCAAAAAGATCAAAGAGCAATGGATTCACAACAAAATGCTCCTCTTTAGTTAAAGAACAACGAGCTCGCATCTACATCCTCCGCCGCTGCGCCACCATGCTCCTCTGCTGGTATATTCAAGGAGATGATTGATTCATTTCCTTTTTAATTGCCTTTTAATTTTACAATAAATATATCAGCCTCTACCTCTGCCTCTCCCATGAATATCTCGGATGATCGGTGTGGAAGGTTCCTGCCTTGTTTTGCTTTTCTGTAACTGCTTCTTTTGTTCTACTCCAACATATAGTCTCTCTCTCTAGAACTGCCACTCCTTTTTTTAATGTTTTTTAACCTAAATGGTGAGATTCCATTGGGTTTTTTTTTTTGGCAAATTGAGAGAGAGAGAGAGAAAGAGAGATGGAACGATATGTATATATGTTGGGATGGGAGGTATGATAGTTGGAGCTTTTTAAGAACAAGACAGAGATCTGAATTAAGAGGTGATAATGATGCATGACAAAGAAATCACGATGTGATTTTTCTTGGAATTGTGAGGAGAGGACTGGGAAGATATTTGAGGTAATAAATGGAAGGGCTCTCTCTCTACATGTAATAGTATGCGATTTTAATTACTTATATTTCTTGTAATAAATTTCCCTCCTTTAACTTAGTGTGCAAAAATAAGATGCAATTTACAGAGTTAATTGCAGGTTTTAGGAGATTAATAATGTGAAGGGAGCTGCTTAACTAGCTGCTTCTTTTCTTGATTCTGTTTTATTTATATGTATGTGCTACTGTAGCCTTCAATGTATTTTTGTATTAATGGAATAAACGAGCTTTCTGTTAAACGAGTGCCACTTTGAAATAACACTTCTCATTGTATTTTGAGTCATATTCTATATTATCGTGTTATTGATGAAGTGAAACACAACACATATGATATGAAAATGTAACAAAGAAATTCGGACTTCACCGCTTCTCTCTACTTGGAGCTATGAAAAATTGAAAACGTCTCAATTTACTCGGATAATTTTCTGGAATTCGATTTTATTCAGACAGTAAAAATTCGCGCAGGAATCTTTTCTTGTCCAAGTTTTTGAGCATGTACTAATACAGAATGTGATGCTATCTATATATGTCATGAAAGTAGGCAGCCATTGCTAAGTGCTAACTCAAACACCACCATTTCTGTAGCTTCAAAATCAAAATGGAGGAATTTGGAAATCATTTGTCAATCCAATCTTTGAACACGAGCAGCACGTATAGAGGAAGGTTGAAGGCAGCAATGATCATCAGTGCTCGTAGCGCCCGCAGCAATCTCCAGATTATCATCTTGGCTTTTGATCTGTTTGTTCTACCTACACCGATATGTATACTCACATCCTCGCTCGTCGCCTCTACTTCCTGTTTACGAGCTTTTGATCGCATCACAGCGTTTCCCCTATATACATATGAGAGCACTTCAGTTTTACTGCACAAGCTAGAGAGAAAGTGAATGTTAATGCAACGCAGCATCGTTTTGTACCTCTCGACCGAGGTGCTCTCATTCAAGACAGGGACCTTTCTGGTTTTCTTGATGAGGTGCATTGACCCTTCTGCATCCCACATCTCCTCATACTCGACATTTTCGTCCTCATTTTTCTCTTTCACAGCACTGCGAATGCTTTTAAGCACATCTCTGATAGCAACCATGAGATTACCGAGCTTTCGTGTTATATGGAAATCGTTCGCTGGCCAAAGGAGGATAACAACAAGTGTCATTGCAAAGAGAGATAAATACCTGAGACATCCCATCAAATTAATTAAATTTCAGAAAAAAAGAATACTAGATAAGAGTTAATAAACCACGACAACAACAACCCAAAAGAAAGGAACAGAGCTAGAAGAGAATGGAACCATATGTAGATATGAGTTTGCATGGGGAGAAAGCAGAGATTAGTCATGACAGCGTCATCGGGCGTGAGTCCATCCAAATTCGACGAATTCTTGGCCGATAGTAGCATAAAGGAAGGATACAAGTTCCCTTGTTGCCAGCTTACAGTTCCTACAGTATGCTGCATAATTTCATGAATCAAATGCAAACATGGTTACAGAATTGATTAGATAAAGGCGAGAAAATTCGAGTTTACCTCTGTCGCGTGACCATGGTTATACATATGGGAAATGGTGCATTGATCGTGATCATGACCAGAGAGGACCAGTGTCTGCAGAAGCACAAATTAGTTCCTACTCATTTTTTTTTTTTTACCCAGCATATGTATATATTGATGAACAAATTAATGAAATACATACAGGTCTGATTAGATCCAGTAGGGAATTTGTTGATTTTTCAGTGACATAATTCTGATACCTGCACCACGCGAAGTAATTGGCATAGTTACTGGATGATAAAAATCGAACCTAAATGCATCTGGTATACGAAGAAGAAAAGTAGCTTACATAATCTCTTGATCATGATCGACACGGTTAACTCGCTGGAGAATGGATAAAATCATGCATAGACACACTAATTAGACAGTTGACATTGGAAATTATGCAATACACCGAAACAAATGCATGATAGAATCTCAACATGTTTACTTGATTGATGATGGGTGAAGATCGGTGGGGGCCACAAGGAGTCCAGTCCGACCGATATAAAGGGATGTGCGTCAACAAAACCCTTGGAGCAGAAGATACATCTACAAAATTTCACAGAATGTCAGGGGGGCACTTTTTTATGATGTCTATAAGTTGAACTCTGTTTCGGTTACCTTTAGATGCATTTTCTATGAAGCCCCAGGTCTCCGATGTGAAGTTACCTTGTGGGTGACCTGCAGAAAAAGAAAATTAAATAAATAAATAAAATACCCGTAAGTTCTAGAGATCACTGGAGAGCAGCAAATGTCAAAGCCAGTCGATAGAGGAGGATTTGTTCCTCATTTGTGGCAAACATTAGCAAGTTATGACAAATGCATAGCATTTCATGAACTAATAGGAAATAAACCTAGTTATATTCCAAGTACTTTGCGGACTAGATTTGTACTTTCAATACAGGTTAATATCAATAAAAAATTGACTCTAAATTGAAAAAGAAGAGGAAAACATCAGCATTGTTTTGCTAGAATATACTTCAGAGTTCCCAAAGCTGTAGCTAACAACTGATCAAGCTGTGGCAAAGTGAATTACCATCCAAAGTCTGTGCATCGACGGCAATGAAGTCCACTTTTCCAATTGTAACTTTAAAGTTCCTAGCACCAAATTCACTCTCGTAGCGTTTGATGATCTGAGCAACATAGAAGATACAGTATGTAGGATCAAAGACCAAGTGCAGTTTTAGAGGGGCAACATTTGAGGAGCAGCAAATGATATACCTCTGGCTTTTGGTAGTATAAAGCTGAGTACCCGATGTCATGGTTTCCAGAAAGGTAGTATATTTTTGTCTTTGGGGTTTTCTGAATCATATTCAGGTTGAAAATATGCCTAAAACGGCCTAGCGATTCCTGCCATCTAACAGTAAAATAAATCAAAACACTGCCTTGGAGCACGAGTTAGGATAGAAACTAGCTACAAATGAGATAATTCACCCTTAATAGTTTAAAAACAAAGAGGATAAGTAGCACCAAACATCCTTGTCTCTAAAATCACATTTACACCGAACAGTATCAAATCTGAGTGTTGTACATATACAAATATAATTGTTGACAGCGTTGATTGTACATAAACCAAGCAAAGTGAATATAGAACACAAACTGAAACTGAACACAAGTTGAAACTGAACATAAAATAGATTGTAACTAGCGATGGCATACATTCAAATAAAGTCAAAGTGAAATATGATGTGTTTGTCCTGAGCTTTACCAGTGGCAGCTTATATATCGACACTTTTAAGAATCTCCAAGTGGATAACAATAATAATGTTTCAAAATGCCAAACTTACTCTTCATCTGACAACCTGTCGCTCCCATCAAAATAATCACCCAAAAACAGAATGACATCCGGATTGAAGGGCAGTACAGACGAGAGGAACGCCCTGCGCATGTATAAATCTGTATAGAACTGCACAACCTCCAGGGCAAGTGATTTTGGAGCAAGAGGAAGGGAAGTTCTATCCATGAGCTATCAAAAACAAAATGGTCAAACAGACTCAGTCGATTGCGTGAAACAGAAACAATGCCAAGATAAAGACAACCTGGTTCCTCCATTAAGGGTTGGTTACCTGAGGGTCTGTAACAACAGCAATTTTCACATAATCATTCGATTGACCAACTCCATTCGGCTGAGATTTTCAGAGTCGATAGCATAGTCAGAATTCATTATTCTTTCAGATTTTTATGCACATAACACAAATGCATTATTCTACCATTACAACAAATATGAAAACAACAGTAGCATCTGTAATCTGAGTGACTTTCCCCCCTATAGAAATGGAGCCTATAATGTCAGAAGTTTTGAAATAAACCAGCCCCACTCCCTCAACAACAACTATCACTACGAAAAGGGGAAGCCTTTTTTAATTTATTTTTTGCTATAAGAGGGCGAGAAGGTGGGAAAAAATATATAAAAGGGCCTGAAACATAAGATATGAAATATGGCAACTAGTTCAAATCAAACAAAGAAATTGAAGAGCTCCATTCGACTACAAGATCTACAGATCAATCCACAAAGAAACCAACATTATAGAGTAAACAATCACAATTGCATGATATATAGATGGAGTGATGAATTAAAAGTCAAAATATGAAGAAAAGGAAGTAAAAGGTTGAAATGGGGTTTACCGGAGACGAATTTGAAGGGCGTTGAAGATGAGGCCAAGAACATGTCCACTGCGAAGGCACCAAATATGCAAACCACTCTCCATACAGTAAATTCAACGCCCAAAACAAGCTCAGAAACACCGTTAATTTCATCGTTTTTATTCGATGAGATCAATTTTCTTCCTAATTTCTCAGCTCATCTTAATGTCGGAATGTGTAGATTGCACCTCAACTCTCCTCTCGTCTCCCCCAGCTCAACTCAATTTTTTTTAATATTTTTTTTTTCTTGAAATTAGCACATATTTTATCACAAAAAATAATGCTCTCTTTATTTGGAATTCTAAAGAAAGAAACTATCTGAATAATATTAGTAGTGAATATAGTACCCTTTTTTAAGGGAAACATTAATTACTACTATTTACTAATATAAGACTATAACTACTGCATTGTGGAAGTAAGATTTTGTACTGATTTAGCAATAGCAATTTAGTATTTTGAAATGCTCAAAAAGTGAACGTGTATCTAAATACGTAATTTGTTTGCTATTTCTACTCCGAGCTGCAGATATAGTAACTAGACAGTTGTAAGTGTAGGAAAGAGATCTTTGCAAAAAAACCAAATTCATTACTTAAGTTTGGAATAAATTTTAGTTCTGCTCCATTGTTATTGATAAAAAAAGCATTTTTATCACAAGCATATAACCAATTAACTATTAAGACTGTTCAAGTAGCAAGCGGATACATAATCTATTCAAGTCTTACTTTTTGTTTTTTAAGATTTCAAATTGTTGTTTCAATGCTGTTTGAATCCTTTGTCTCTAACCCTCAAAAAGACAAAAATCCTTTCTCCCGCAATTTGTATTTTGTATGACACACTACTAATTTTATTTTCATAATGATATTTATAAATGTACTCTTTCGTCGCTAAAAAATGTATTTAAATTTTCTTAGTTGTTCGCCTCTTTAAAATGTGCTCATTTTTTATAACAATTCCCCATTAAAATTTACCTTTAACTTTTCAAACTTATTACCAAAAATCAACCAAGATTTTTTTCTTCTCACACTCACTTTGTCACTTTAATTATTAAAACTTGTATATTTTTTCATAACCAGATTTAAGGGATGAAAAAAGTATATTTTATTATTTAATAAGTCACATTTCACATGTATTACAACAAAATTAATCTAAATATAAAATATTAATTGTAAACACTAACATGGTGAATCCTAATTACAAATTTTCAAATTATACTAACACAAAAAATCAAAATTATTAGAAAAAATAAAGAATGCGGCCAGAAACTCATAAGAAGTCCGATCACTACGACTAAAATGATTACCGATTAGCTTCATGCGTAATACTACAAAAATGATGGAAGCGGAAAAAACAAGTGAATTTTAATGTAGAGAAGTTTGAATTCATAATCTTTACCGGTTGAACTCTATACCTGCAAACACTAATACTAAAACTCGATTAATCTAGCAAAGAAATTCGAATTCATAATCTTCATCAACGATCAATATAATCATCCTCCGCCCCTGACGGCGGCGTGCTGATTCTCCCAACTTCATTAATCCAATCAGCAACTTGATCCATGCTCGGCCTCTCCGCCGGATTCTGATTGAGACACAGACACGCAATCTCAACAACCCTAATCATCTCCCCTTCAAATCCAACTCCCATGGCGGCATCAAACACCTCCTCGACCCTCCCCTGACTCCTCATCCTCACCACCCACTTCACCACCTCCCTCTCCCCCTTCGCCTCCACCACCTGATACGGCCTCTTCCCCGTTACCAGCTCCACCATCACCACCCCGAAGCTGTACACGTCCCCCTTCAGCGTCGCCGCCCACGCCCCCCCGTACTCCGGCGGAATGTACCCCGCCGTCCCCACCAGCTCCGTCGTCACGTGGCTCCGCTGCGGCAGGATCAGCCGCGCCAGCCCCAAATCCGCCACGTGGGCGTGCCAATCGCGATCGAGGAGAATGTTGCTCGATTTTAGGTCACGGTGGACTATCTGCGCCTGGTGCATGTACGCCACCCCGGCGGCGGCGCCCGCCGCGATTTTGAGGCGCTCCGGCCAGCTCAGGCTGCCCGACTTCTCGTGCAGCCAGTAATCGAGGCTGCCGTTCTCCAATAGCGGGTATATGAGAAGGATGTAGCCGTTGTGGATGCAGTAGCCTTTTAGGGAGACGAGGTTTTGGTGTTGGGCGGTTGAGAGAGCTTCCACCTCTGCTTTCAATTCTCTCTCCACCAAACATGTATCTCCCGAGAGCCTCTTGATTGCGAGTTTGGTCCCGTTTTGGAGAATTGCTTTGTATACTAATCCGAAACCTCCACAGCCTATGATGTTGGATTCGTCGAAGTCGTCTGTGGCTTGCAAGATTTCGGCGATGGATAGACTTGGCATCTTGTTGTTGTTGCAGTTCTTGTTTGGGAATAGTGTAACTAGGCTTGTGCTGTCCGTGTTTTCCTCTTCATGATCATCTATATTCGCTATCTCTAGGCCACGTTTTTGCTCCCTCCTCCACCTCCTCTCCAGGAAGAAGTACACTAACAGAGACATGGTGAAAATGGATGTGCAGATCACAAGTACTAGCACTACAATGGCTCTCGTCTTCCACCTTCTCCCCTTTTTAACCAGAGGCGAATCGTTGGCTGGGGTGGCTGAGCAAGGGCGCTGCAGGATTCGGCCGCACAGCTCTGGATTTCCTTGGAAGCTCGAGATGGGGAAAGTGTCAAACTGCCCTCCTGTGGGGATTGGGCCTTCGAGATTGTTGTCTGCAGCGCTGAAAAAGGAGAGAAAGTTAAGATTTTGGAGTGATGCCGGGATTGGGCCGGAGAACTGGTTTCTTGAGAGGTCTAGTTTCTCCAAGTTGGTGAGATTAGACAGTGCAGCAGGGATTTCACCGGAGAAATGATTGCCGGTGAGATCAAGGGCTATGATGAACTTGAGCTGGCCAATCACGTTAGGGAGTGTGCCGTCTAAGCTGTTATTCCCTAGATAAATAGCTGTTGGTAAACTCGAGAGCTGATTGTATTGAAGGCTGGAGACATTGTCAGGAGTGACAAAGACAGGCAGCTCCAGATAGCTGCTGTTGTTAACTTGATGAGGGCTCTGCTTATATGCTAGCCTCTGCATTGTTGTGAGTTCAATAGGGAAGTTTCCTGATAGCTCGTTATTTGACAAATCTAAGTAGAAAAGCTCTTGGAAGCTTCCAAGCCAGCCAGGGATTGTTCCTGTGAGGAAATTGAAGGACAAGTCTAGAACCTCGAGATTGGGCAGCTTCGACAGCCACTGTGGAAAAGTGCCGGCTAATCCGCAGCCACCAAGGGCGAGAACTCGGAGATTATGAAGCCCCTCGATGCCAACCAAGCTCTCATCACCATCAACAGGCAGATGCTCGTCGTAGAAATTCATTGAGAGTGTTAATGTGGTGAGATTCTTGCACCCTTTCAAGATTCCTAGTGCACCTGTGATGTTGGTTAGGGTGTTGTTGGAGAGAGAGAGGAAAGACAAGGATGGCAGTGACACTATGGTGGGAGGAATCTGTCCACTGAGGTAGTTAGCAGCCAACCGAATCGCTGTCAGTTTCTTGCAGTTGAAGAGGCTTGCAGGCAAGCTTCCTCTGAATAGATTGTTGCCTAGGTCAACTGATTTGAGCTGAACAAATCTTGAGAAATCGAAAGAGGAGAGTTCGCCTTCGAGGGAGTTGACCCTTAGATTCAGCGTGATCAGCCTTGTGCAGTTTGTTAGAGATGTTGGGATAGTTTTACTGAGATCGTTTATGTGGAGATGCAGGTGTTCCAAGTTGGATAGGTCTCCGATATCTTGGGGGATCGCGCCCGTCAGTTCATTGCCGCACAAATTGAGGATTTTGAGGTTGATGAGGCTGACAATGCTTTGATCGATCTCTCCAGAGAGCTTGTTTCCAGGGAGGTAGAGTTCTTGCAATGTCAACAAGCTGTAGATATCGCTTGGGATCTGTCCAGAGAAGTTGTTGAAGCCGGCTCTTAGGCTCTGCAGGTTTGAGCACTGTCCGAAACCAGGAGGAATCTGGTCTGAGAATTTATTGTTGGAGAAGTCGAGACGCTGCAGTGAGGGCGAAGAGCTGCAGACGGAGGAAGGGAGTGATCCGGAGAAGGTGTTGTTGCTGACATCAAGGGCTCGGAGATTTGAAGCTGACTCGAGGAATGAAGATGGGATTCTGCCATGGAAGGAATTGCAGGACAAGTTGAGTATCTGGATGGTTTTAGTTAGATTGTTATGCGGTGGTGACAGGGAGCCGGAGAGGCGGTTGAGGCTCAGATCGACGAGGCGTAGAGCGGCGAGGGAGGTGAAGAATCCACCCGGGAGGGGGCCAGAAAGGGCGTTGTGGGAGAGGTTGAGGCGAGAGAGGGCAGTGAGGTTGATGAAGGAAGGCGGCATTCGACCAGCTAGGCCTCTTGATGGGAGCCATAGAGTGGTGACTCTGCTGCTGGGTTGATTATCATCGCAAGCAACACCTTCCCAACTGGTGCAGCAGTCTGCAGAGAGAGACCAGTTCAAGGGAGGCGAGGCGGAGATGCTGAGGTTGAACGATGACAGGGCGCCGCGGTCGAGCTGATTGCAGGAGCCATGGGATGTGCCTGCAAACCAAGAGATTGCTATGGCTAGCAGCAATATATGTGAGTGAGCAAGGACAGAATTCAAGAACATGGCTGCTTTAGTAGTTAACTTTGATCACAACAAAGATCCTCTCTCTCTCTCATGATATGATCTTTACTTCTTGATCAGAAATATGGGGGAGAGAGAGAGAGAGAGAGAGAGATGGAGAAAAGGAGATGCTGACAGAGAGTGGATGACATAGACATGGAAGAATATTATAAACTTGAGTAAAGAATGGAAAAAAGTGTATACTTTTGGGACATGAATTCATGGACTATTAAAACAATTTTTGTGTTTTTTGTAATTGTCATCATTCTTGGCAGGCTGAAAGTACAAAATCTGCAAGAATTTGAAGAGAAATGGCGGCAGATTATTTTCCTTTTTGAGGAGAAAGAACACTGTTTTATGAGATTGAGAAACGATGGGCTGTGTTTTTTAGTTGAGTGTATCCGAAGATGAGAATGTCACATTTTTCTGTATTTTCTTGCATAATTTGTCAAATACGTCCAAATTGATGTGATAATTGATCTTTTTGTATTAAACAAATGTAGATAATCTTCTTTGTTAGCGTAAGTTAACAGGAAAATGATAAGCAATTTCCTATATATATTACTCCATGTTGCTGGTGGATTCTTGACTAATAATAATAATTTCTTTTTTTCACACACTATTAGAATTAGAATTCATAGTAAAAGAAGCAGTCAATTGCGCGTTTGTCAATTATAACATTTATGTTGCCATCATATTTGAGAAGTCTTGGAACTGCATTGGGTTGATAAATTGTAGCACCCAAGTAGTAATCTATACCAAGTAATTACAGTCAACTACAGATACATTTTCATTTCAAGAGAATTTTTGAATTATGGAATAAAATTAACAATAATGTTTAATATTTCCAGAAATGAGGACCTATTGGGGTCAAGTCAAACTCTCAACTTTCAGTGCAGAGACTAACAACATTATTCTCTACCAAAAGCATTACATCATTTATTTGAATAATCTTAATAACAAAAACAATAGCACACCATCTTGAATAATGAATACCAATACCAATATCTACAAATTGCAGCAACCACACTTAACAGAGCAATAATTATTTCATTGCATTGCTTTCATCCTACCTCAAATATTCCAAGAATCATCTTCAACCATACTGCAAATACACAACAGATACGACGACGAGGAGGCTGCGACAGCCTCAATGTTTAACCATGTTCGCCTCGCCTCCATGTCTGTAAGCTCTTCGACAGTGTTATATATATACACTCAGCCATCAGCTACACTAATCAATGCAAAAGATAACATCGATTAATCTCTTGATATTTCATCGCCTTGTGTTTAAGGTGTGATTAAGTTGGGTCATAAAGTTTGGATGGCAAAACTGCTAAGCATGATGTTGAGTAAGCTCATATATAATACTATAAACTCTAGGTCTAGTTTCACCTTTGGGTGCATCAAGATGCACAAAGAAACTAGCAGCAACAATCACATAACTCAGAATAAGCATCAACCCTTTGAAATAGTTGGATTGACCTTCCTGCATCAATATACAGCAGCATCAAAGAGAGCAAACACACACATTTATTACTTGGTTCTTTTCTTCCTTTTGTAATCAAGAAAAGTGTTTAGGAAGTGAAGTTGCAACAAACCTGAAGCATAAATGCTACCACCAACACTGTGATAAAAAGTGTAGCAGTCTCAAACAGTTGAAAGTTCAAATCCATAGGCTTTCCCAAGATCCAACCGAATATTACACAGAATGGAATCTGCAAAACAATTAATGTGATCTTGATGAATATTAAGAATGCATAAATTTTCCAACAATATAAATGAGAAAAAGGGCAGGCCTTAATTACCACAAACATAGATATCTGAGTAGATGACCCAATTGCAACTCCAATAGTAATATCCTGTGGCAATAAAAAAGAAGAAGAGTCAATTTCTATTGAAGAAGGAATGGATTAATTTCAAGAACACTCACAAGTTTGTCCTTCATGGCAAACATGATAGCACTAGCATGCTCTGTAGCATTCCCCACAATTGGAAGCAAAACAACACTAATAAATACGATCGGTATATGCATGGAATCAGATGCACCCTGAAAAGATTAAAGATTCGAGTTAACTTTCCAGTCATTGTTTCGATATATCTGAAATTATTCACCTTCTTATAGTAGTCTGTTATACCTGTATTGTATCAACAAGATATCCAGATAAAACAGATATCCACAAGGTTATAACAGCAAGCCACACTACTGCCTCACAATATGTAATCTCTGGGACATCATCATCATCTTCGCCCTCATCCGCCGGTGCCTAAAATAACATTATTGGAATATATAATCACTATAAACAACACAAGAGATGATCCTATGATTATATATGTACCTCATCATCAGGAGAAGTTTCAGTATATAGATTAGGTTGAGTCTTGAGCTGAAAGAAGATATAGGATCCATAAGCAAGCAGCATCACGCAGCTGCAAAACCGTGAGAGAGCAATCTCCGACTTGCCCTCGTGTACTTCTGTATGTGTGAGGTGCAGCACTGTAGGGAACATTAGACCCATAACAGCCATCAGCAGCAACCCCGAGTTCACCAGAGCAGTGGCCTGAAAATATCAATTTGTCGCGCATCAATTACCTTTTCTTATTCATTTGTTATATGTTGATTGATGAATGAATATGCAAGTGACCTTATTAAACTTTTGGACTTTGTGATGAACGATCCCACCGCAGAAGAAGGAACCTCCGAGGACCAGAAGCATGTTGGACAAGATAGAACCCAACAAGGATTGCTTAACAACCCTCACCATCCCATTATTCAATGCATACATTGAAATTATCATCTCAATAGCATTGCCAAATGTTGCATTTAGAAGGCCCCCAACTGCAGATAAACAACAAAAGCCAACTAATGATTTGGTTCCACTGCATTTCCCTAATTAGTGAATAACTCGAACCAATTAGTCTTCGAATGAGGAAGAATAAAGAGGAAATCTACCAGTTGGTCCAGTATAAAATGCAAGTTGCCTACAACACAATTGAATCAAAACAATGTTACTCTCTTTGTTGCTCAAAATGCTGGGAGAGGAGAATCAAGGCGAAGTTGAGATGCTTACTCGGTTGCATAACCAAGTCGCTCAGCTAAAGGAGTGATGCTAACTAAGCTGAAGAAGAAGACCCATCCCTTGAATTCAGAATCAAATATCAAGAACACAACAAGTCAAGTTCAAATATTAGCATCTTTTGAGAACTAATTTGCAATTCTTTCTTACTTGTTTATTAGTAAAATGGTGCAGCAACATTGCAAGGGGACCAAAAGGAAGCAACAAATTGATCTTGGGTTTAATCAAAACAATGTATATACTCCTCAAAATGCAAACTCCATGGACCTCCCTTGGTTGCAGATTTTGCGAGAAATGCGGTGTTTCACAACTCAAAGGCTGCAGTTTATTTGTGGGCTCAGATGAACTGAGTGGGATGTGCTCTTCAACGCCTGGCTTTTCTTCTACAGATCCCATCTCTTAAACTAAAAACCATAACTGTATATTATTAGTATGTAAACTCACATCCTAACTCAACATATATAACACGTAAAAGTGAAGCTGCAAAATGAATAATCAATACTGCAAAAAAAAAAAAGAGAATTGTGTATTACACATGAGCCAGTAAAGGTTCAATCTTGATGCTAACCAACATCATGGACAAAATTAAGTTACTACAAAAACTGAGCATCTCAACTAAACATAAACAAGCAAGAAGAATGAGGCAAGCCCAGATCAAGATTCTTAAGTATATGTTGAAAAGAAAGAAGTCAAGGTTTGAGTTATTGCCTTTGTCTCAGTAGACAAAAATTCTTCAGTAAGGGAGAGAACTGTGTTTAGGCAGGATATGAATATAGAGAGAGAATAATATTAATCTTCATACAAGTAGAAGTAGAAGTAGCATCACGTGTTCAAATATATGAAGAATGTGGCAGTGGCCAGACATGATAATACCACATTGGCATATTGCATGTCAATTATTGGTTTATCATCAAATATTTGAGTGAGAATACACTAGATTTTCTCAACATCACTTATTTATTTATTCTATATTTAGACTATCCAATTGCCACTCCCACTCAGTCTTGTTATATCACGTATAATTTATGGATGAGAGAGTTCTGGATGGCACCAAACTAATTGTGGTGCACCATGCTTCTTAGTTCTTATAAATCTTATCTTACTAATTAGTTCCCATTTTGAATGCTAATAAGTGTTTATTATGTTTGGCACCGACATGACATAAGCGTTGCATGACACAATAGTAATATCACAAATCATTAGCTTATCATTTAATTAATTTTCGAAATATTGATGTTTGTAATTTGATAATTTACTTGCGTTAATTAGTGTTCTGTTCCCAACTTTGTCTTGTGTTTGATTGATAAAACTTTACTCTTTGTATTGTTCCCACTCTTGAATTAAATTTCTTGTACTGCAGGTAGTTAAATAAAGCAAATGATGAGTTTTTCTTGTACTGCAAAGATGAAAATTTCTTGTTTAGATTATTGAGTGCAATTGAATTATATTTCTCCATTCTTGAATTAAATTTCTTGTACTGCAAAGGTGAAAATTTATTCTAATTATACTAAAGCAAAGATATTTTGCAGCAGAAGAGTAATTATCTTGTTTAGATTATTGAGTGCAATTGTAATCTCAAATAGTTTGTTTTAGTAAATTATGTGGCATCATTAGTTCTAAATATGAAATTCGATGTTGCAATAGAGTATTGGGCCGGTGTCATAGTTGGGCCTATACATATCTATTTGTATAAAGAAAAAAGATGCAAGGAAGCCGAAACGCAGTTTCTGTTTCAAATGATGAGTTTTTACTTCTAAGACTGTGTTTGAACCTATTTGAATTCATCGTCTACGTAAACCGTATGTATTTATCATTTACATCATACATGTATCAGTTAAATTGAAAACGAATATCTTTTACATTGAAAGTTTCAAGCTAATTTAAAGAGATGTGCTTAGCTTATCATACGCTAATAAAGTCTAAAGTCGTTAGATCATCCAAGGAGTGTCTAATCCATTGAGTCTTGGAAGATTTGAATTTGGCTCATGTAATATTGAATTACATATTTAATATATAAATATTCGTTATCTACTTGTAACAAAAAAAAAAAAAAACTAGTCGATCTTAATAATTACATATTTAAAATATAAATATTCGTTATCTACTTGTAACAAAAAAAAAAAAGTAAATCTCGGATACCGATTATATAAGGGATATTGAACTTCTTCAAACTCTGACTTAATGTGTTACAAAAAGAGGGTGAACTAAAAACAAAAGGATAGAGATCGAATGAATTACTTTAGAATCAAGACTTCCAAACTACACATAGATGCAATATATTACTCATTTTAATACGAAATCCAGTTTCATTTTAAATTAGATCACTGTACAATTTTCTTTGTAGTGGCAAGTAGGTAAAAGATGCCTTTTCTTTTTCCAACAATTTTCGCATACAACATGGTGAAAAAGTACAGATAAATGCACAAGTGTCGCAAAAAATGTTCAAAATTCAAACTTCATCAGTTACTACCGACAGTGGGGAGCATCAACATTAAAGTAAAATAAGATTTTAACAGAATATATATGGAACCACCTAAATATTCATCCAAATCTAAAAGAAGAAAAAAGGGACAGAAAATCCGGAATCCGAAAAGCAAAAACTAGACAGATCTTGCAATGTCCCAAGAGAAGGTACAATCATATTTTACTTTTATGAACAACCAAAAAGAATTTTGGCTACACAATAATACAGCAACAATTCAAACTATTTCTATTACAGCACACACGTGAAATTGATGTAAATCACATTCCATTTCAAGAAAACTTCACTTCATCCTTGTGTGAGTGAGTGTGTGTGTTTTATCAGAAGCTACAGTATATCATAATCCCAAAACACACAAAAAGCATTATGTAACACAAGATTGGAACAAGTTGAGAGTATTATATGGTGAAGATAAAAGTAGGAGATGAGCGGCAGTGATGAAGCATATGATCACATGTAGTGCATACCAAAATGTTCTTTTTCATTATTGGGATGTCTTGCCATAAAGTAACAAGTTGGAAAGACAATATGCTTTTGCCCAAACTAGATGTAGAGTAGATGCAACACACTCCATCTTCCAAAATCCGAAACAACCAACCAAGATCGCTGGCAATAAGCTCGTAGATTTAGTGGATTCGAGCAACTACAACATCACACATATATAGCAAAAGAAGAGGAGGGATTGGGATTCGACCCGGACCAACATAGCCAAGTTGGATTGATCTCAAAGGATAAGGATTCCACGACAGGTAGAAAGAATATGTGCACACTACACTACACTAGCTTATTATCTATCTCTTCTTTTGCACAGACAATGACAGGTTGGTGCAATTTGTAATGCATAGCAACTCAACTCATGAATTCAGTGGATTAAGCTCAATAAATTCAACCAAACAAGAAGCATCATACAAGAATATGTAGTTGGATCAAATTGGGACTCAAGGAAAATAGATTTTTCATTCCTTTCAAGGGTTTAACATCATCGTTCAACTTAAGCCTCGAAGCTAAGTAATTAAGTATCCATTTCATTTCTCTACTTGCATTCCCCACAATCCTAAACATGATCAACCCACCACAATTCTATAGAATTAACAAGGTAAATTAAGTAAGATGATATGAGAGAGAGAGAGAGAGCACAATACTAAGGAAATGAAGAATGCGGGCGAGGCGGGGGCAATAGCTGAGACTGATGAACCTGATTATTCCCGCTGCCATTGCTCCCCGGCGGCGGAGAGGCATACTGAGCGATGAATGGATGCCTCAACAGCTGAGCTGCCGAGCACCGCTTTGCCGGATCCCTTTGCAGGCAACAAGCAATGAAATCCCTAAACTCCCGGCTGGCAGTGGGCGGCGCCTCCGGCGGCTGCGACATACAAATGGCGCACATTAGACTAGCCCAATCTCCCTGCCTCCCGACGGCGAATGGGAATTTCCCCAAGTAGAATTCGAGAATGCTGACTCCCACGCTCCAAATATCCCCCGCGAAACCATCGTATCTCCCGTGATTGAGATCGGTGTTGATTCTCTCGGGGCTCATGTAGGCTATCGTCCCCACCGACGAATTGCAGTTGTCCATGGTCTGAGCGAGGATTCGCGAGACGCCAAAATCGGCAATTTTGACTACCCCTCGCGAATTGATGAGCAAATTGGAGGGCTTGATATCGCGGTGGACGATTTTGCGGCGGTGGAGGTAGTGCAATCCGCAGAGAATCTGGCGGGCGAGATCGGAGAGCAAGGGTTCGTTGGGGATGTGCGTGCCTTCGAGCGATCCCTTGTCCATATACTCGAGGAGGACTTGAATTTCGCCGTTGTGATCGATGAGGTTGTGGCAGCGGACCACGTTAGGGTTGTCGACGTCGCGGAGAATCTGGATTTCGCGGCGCATCTGATTGCGCACGGCGTCCTCGTGGTTGCCGTAGATCACTTTTAGGGCGTAGATTTTGCCGGTGGGGCGGTGGAGGACCTTGTACACGGTTCCCCCCGCGCCGCTCCCGATGCGGCTCACGCGCTCCAGCTCCGAGTACTCTAATTGGACATACGACGAGACTGCGGAGGGTGCGGAGCTCGGCGGCAGGGGGAGCGGGACAGCCAGGGAGGTGTCCCGCTGGGGCATAGGTAGGGTTAGGTCCGGGCGGCGCCGCTGCCGGCTCGCGCGATTCGCGGCGGATCCGGCGGGCGGCGGCGGCTGTAGAGGCCTCATGATTGGTGAAGAACTGATTCAGGTGAATACAAGTTGAGTAGAATTGATGGTTGGAGTAATAATAGTAGGAAATCTAGGAATCAATCATGGAGATTGATTTTGGGATTGTTCTGTATAGATAGAGAGAGAGAGAGAGAAGTATCGGGGTTGGTGTGGAAAGAAGACAAGTCCATGGATATTCAGCAATGGAGGAAAAGGAGAGGGAGAAAAACCCAAGGGCAAAGAAGGTTCTTGGAAGGAGGAGCTCCCAAACAGGGGAAGAAGAGAAGGGGGCTTTGATATCTGGATTTCAGAAAGGGATATATCAAACTCTAAAACACACACACACACATTGTATATCTATATGTATGTATATTATCATTATCATTTGCTTTTGCTGCTCAAGTTTCGTAAATATTATACCTAATTAAATACATCGAATCAACGTCTATTATCTGTAAATGCACCATAACACTAATAATTGTGTGTATGCGTATATATACATACACCCTACATTTATTGTTATTTTATGTTTCAACTTATATGGAATCTGTTTGTCCTTTTTCATTTGTCAACAATTACACAACAACAGACTATAATTTCAAACATAAGGGGAAATTAGGGCACTTTTTTACCAAGTTTAACTTAGTTCAAATCTCATAGTATGAATTTCGATAAATCTACCTGTGTAGTGAATAGTTTGTACAAGTTACTTTTAGATTATACCAACACTATAGATGACGTCTGTTAATAAAAACAAAAACAAAGTAAAAATGTCCGTTGAGATAATCTAGTCTATGGATAAAAGCAAATTAATGGGATCATAAATTGGGTTTGTCATCATCCAAGAAATGGACCTTGCATTATACTTTCCCTATTTTCGAAGATCGAACTCGTATTTATCCAATATATGTTAAAATGAATTTGATGAAACAAATTGAGGTAATAAATATGGAACACCACTAAAATAAATAATTTAAAATACATCTCCCCTCCATGTTTATGCTCAAAAGAAAAGAAAATAAATGCTTCACATTGTTTTTCCATTATTATCAAAACCGCATCAGGAAATGTTTTCATTTCGTATGCAAAAAATAGGCCAGGTGACATTTAACGAGTGTCTCGTGGTAATAAATAACATTAAATGAATTTTGGACAGTTAATATTTAGTTTTGAAGTATTTAAGTTATTGGAATAACTCAAAATATGGGTTCCACAAAATTCGAATTGCATCCTTACTACGTAGACAACAAATAACACCGGTACCAATCAAGATTTTGAGGGCTCATGTGTATCATGACATTGATATGATCTAATTAGGGAAGTAAATACATTTGTGATTGAAAGATTAAAAATCTAAAATACCCATAATGCACAAGACTGTGACAAATTTGTAAAAAAATATGTTTTTGTTAGCAAAATTGTCATGCCAAGTGTCATGCATACCTTACACATATAAGTATATGTAAAAATGAAATGAACAAAGGCAGTGGTGATTGCCAATTTAATCATTATCCTATATATAAAACAATATTTTATTAATTAAGTTAGCGGTCATGGCAATCCTTCGATACCAATCGCGGGCAGCCTCTTCTGTTTTAATTTCTTCCTAATTTTATAATCTTAATGCCTATACAAATTGATTGAGTGACAACTTTGCATAATTAACTATTATTTAAAAAAAAAAAAAGCGAACACGTCTCAAATCTCAATATGAAATGAATTAAATTTGTGGTGGAAACTCGAAACTCTAGTTGTATTCGAGAAGAAAATTTCCCATTTCTCAAAGAGTAATCCACTAAAGGTTGGGCATTGAATATTATAAAGAAAAAAATTAAGAACTTTACAAGAATAATTGGAGTTAGGTAAGTTGCAGTTAGATTATAAAGGAGTTGTTGGGTAATACCCAAATTTATGGGAGTATATTCTAACTTAACTTCACTATCGCTCTAATTTATTAATTCTGCTAAATAATTACTGGATTGGAATAATCAAGTCCTTTAAATAATTATTAGGTATCTTCTTCAGCAGGGCGAGAACACATTAATTTATTAGAAGTGAGAAATATGCAATTATTCTATTTTAAAATAAAAATAAAAAGAATGAGAAATTAAATTAAGGGTTGAAATAATGCGGCCATATAGAAACAGTGAGCACAGTTTCACATAATCATTATTCTAACTGAATTTCCCACCAAAACTCTCTCTACTTCTTCAGCTTAACCGCAAACCACAGCCATCAATCTTTCTCTCTCAAAGAAATCTCACCCAGAACCAAGAAAATCCAAGCTTGCCTGCAGCAATGCCGGAAAGATTCTTCACACTTCCGCCGTCATTTCTCATTCTCTTCGCTGTCGCCGCTCTGATCTTTCTACCGCTATCAATTTCTCAACAAAGTAACCATCTCCACCTCCGATTTAATTCCGATTCTCAATCGATTATAGTTTTTTTCTGATCGTTCGTTTTTGCGGTGCAGGTCCGGCTTATCTAGGGCTGGTGTCGAACGCCACTGAATTTCCGGCGGAGGATTACTATGACTACATAATTGTAGGCGGCGGCACAGCCGGCTGCCCACTGGCGGCGACGCTCTCCGAAGGGTTTAGGGTTCTTATTCTGGAAAGGGGGGGAGTTCCGTTTGGGGTTCCGAATCTGATGAGCCGCGACGGTTTCCTCACAACATTGATGGAAGTTGACGCGCACGATTCCCCTGCTCAAGCCTTCACATCCGAAGACGGAGTCCCCAACGCCAGAGGCAGAGTCCTCGGCGGGAGTAGCACGATTAACGCCGGTTTCTACAGCAGAGCTGATCCGGATTTCTACGCCAAATCGGGGATCGATTGGGATCTCCGAATGGTGAATCAATCTTACGAATGGGTGGAGAAGGCGATTGTGTTTAGGCCGGAGCTGAGGATTTGGCAATCCGCCGTTCGAGATGCGCTGCTGGAGGCCGGAATCGATCCCTACCACGGCTTCAGCCTGGATCACATCGTCGGCACCAAGATCGGCGGCTCCACCTTCGACAGCTCCGGCGCAAGGCACAGCGCGGCGGACCTTCTCAGCTACGCCAATCCCCGCAACCTCAAGGTGGTGGTGCAGGCGAGCGTGGAGAGGATTCTGCTGGCACCTACCGCCGCAGGCGGGGCGGCGAAGCAGACCGCAATCGGGGTGGTTTTCCGCGACAGAATTGGGGGTTTTCACCACGCAATGGTGCGTGACAATGGCGAGGTGTTGGTGTGCGCGGGAGCCCTAGGCAGCCCCCAGCTGCTGCTCCTGAGCGGCATCGGGCCGCGGCCTTACCTCGCGTCGTGGGGTATTCCGGTGGCGCAGCACTCGCCCTACGTGGGGCGGTTCTTGTTTGACAATCCAAGAAACGGGATCTCGATTGTGCCGCCGGTGCCATTGGACCACTCTCTGATCCAAGTTGTTGGCATCACCAACACCGGTGCTTATCTCGAAGCAGCGTCCAACATCGTGCCCTTCCTCTCCCCTGCTCGCCCCGTCTTCATTAGGCCGGCCAGCTCATCTTATGTCACAGTCGCCACGCTGATGGAGAAGATCGTCGGCCCCCTCTCCACGGGGTCTCTCAGGCTGTCATCCACTGATGTTAGGACGAACCCCCTTGTCCGTTTCAACTACTTCAGTAACCCCACTGATCTCGAGCTCTGCATAAACGGCACAAGAAAGATCGCTGATGTGCTGAACACGCGGTCCATGGATGGATTCAAGGTGCACCAGTGGTTCGGAGGGAGGGAGTTTAGGTATGTGGGGACACCACTGCCCCGTGATCAGCTGAACGACGAGGAGATGGCGGAGTTCTGCAGGCGGACTGTGAGCACGATATGGCACTACCATGGTGGCTGCGTCATGGGGAAGGTGGTGGACAGAAACCTCAGAGTGGTCGGAGTTGGAGGGCTTAGAGTTGTGGATGGCTCGACGTTTACGGTGTCTCCCGGGACCAATCCTCAGGCTACTCTTCTCATGATGGGAAGGTAAAATATGCAATGTGCAATATTGATATTGATGATCTGTGGTTGCATAGTGTTTAATTAATCTCTGTTGTGTTGTTGGTTGGATTGCAGGCATTTTGGGTTGAAGCTGCTGAGAGAGAAGATGAAGGTGGTTAAAGAGTGAACATGAAGGTAGAGTGGCTGCAAATGCAATGATGAGAGAAAAGAGTGTGTTTTGTGATGCAGTTTGAGCTAGCTTTATGTGCAGTAGTAGGTAGGATAATTAGCAGCACAGATAGTTTTTGTTGTGCTTGTGTTCATTGCTTGAAGATCAAACTGAAAGGGAAATTGAATGAGTTCAATCACTCATCTGTTTTTGTGATATTGATGCTGATGATGATTTGGTTGTTTGATTTCACATTATTAGGCGCAGCAACTTCTGGTTTTGCCGATTTGGTTGCATGTTGACATGCAATTTGTGTTTTTAGATATAGAATAAATAATTGGTTGTGTTTCAAGTCAAACAAATGCTACATAACTCAGATGTTATTATCGAACCATGTATAGATTATTTTGTATTTTATATTTCACAAATATATTAACATACAGTATGGTATGCCTGCGGTTTATAAATATATTAACATAATATGTCATTTGTGATATAAATATTACTATCTTCTGATTTCAAATTGAAAGGAAAATACTTACTTTATTTCATATTTTTGTGATTATCTCAATAACTCCCCTTAATTCTGAGTGCACGTAATATTAGAAGATCAAACATATTTTCAAATTAAAATTCTGATAAATTAGAATAGAATGTAGACGAAAACATATCACATGATAAAATAAGGATTTTGTGGTTATTGTTTCCTTTCCCCCACCATTTTCATTTTGAAACTGTAGGGCATTATTTTAAGATTTTAACTTCCAACTTGGCAAGATAAGGCTATAAATTAAAGTGCACTTTCTCTTTCTCTCTCCACACAAGAAGCTAAACTGCCTTTGTTGGTTTTCCGTTATTATAGTTACTGTTACAAGTAGATGAATTCAAACACAAGTCAAAATTCTTACTGGTTTCAGGCTATTAAATTTAAAAATTAAATGATCTCCTTCACGTTGATGGATTAATCTAAACCCTCCTTCTTCTTCTTCTTCTTCTTCTTCTTCATATAAAGACACAAAAAATGGCAGCAGCAATCAGCTGCATTTCCAGTTGTAAAGTCACCAACCAAACACAAAACAGACAATCTTATCCCATTAATCCCCTCCACAAACTCTCCACCAACTCCACACGCACATTCTCCACCATCTCCAACTCCCTTCAACAATCCCACAAGCCCACCATCTTAGTCTCCGAGAAGCTCGGCGAAGCCGGCCTCCATCTCCTCCGCAAATTCGGCCACGTCGAGTGCCTCTACAATCTCTCCCCGGACGATCTCTGCGCCAGGATCGCCGAGTTCGACGCGCTCGTGGTCCGGAGCGGCACCAAGGTCACGCGCCGCCTGTTCGAGGCGGCCAAGGGGCGGCTGAAGGTGGTCGGCCGCGCCGGCGTGGGGATCGACAACGTGGACAGGCAGGCCGCCACTGAGTTCGGTTGCCTGGTGGTGAACGCCCCCACGGCCAACACCATCGCCGCCGCCGAGCATGGGATCGCTCTGCTCACCGCCATGGCGAGGAATGTGGCGCAGTCCGACGCCTCCATGAAGGCCGGCAAATGGGAGCGCGCTAAGCTCGTCGGCGTCAGCGTGGTCGGGAAGACTCTGGCTGTGATGGGATTCGGCAGAGTTGGGAGCGAGGTCGCGAGGCGCGCTAAGGGACTCGAGATGCGTGTTATCGCGCACGACCCTTACGCCCCGGCCGATGCTGCTCGTGCCATTGGTGTGGAATTGGTCTCCTTCGATGAGGCTCTCTCCGCTGCTGATTTCATCTCTCTGCATATGCCTCTCACCCCTTCGACTCGTGCCATTTTCAACGATGAGGCCTTTGCCAAGATGAGTAAGGGAGTGCGCCTCGTCAACGTTGCTCGTGGCGCGATTGTGGATGAGCATGCTCTGCTTAGAGCCCTTGATTCTGGAATTGTTGCTCAGGTCTCTCATCTCAACCTTTGTTCACATTCAATTTATTGGAAATGGTGAGATTGATTTGTTGGTTGGTTGGTTGGTAGGCGGCTCTTGATGTGTTCACAGAAGAGCCTCCATTTGCAGATGGTAGATTGACGCAGCATGAGAATGTGATTGCCACACCTCACCTTGGAGCTAGCACTAAGGAAGCACAGGAAGAAGTAGCTGTGGAGATTGCAGAGGCTGTTGTTGGTGCATTGAGAGGGGAACTTTCTGCTACTGCACTCAATGCTCCCATCATTTCTCCGGAGGTCAGTAACGTTAGTGACACGTGAGCTTCTGCTCTCTTTCTCGTCTTATGCTTCGTGTTCCATTCGTGCAGGTTATGTCCGAGTTGGGTCCTTTCGTTGCTCTAGCTGAGAAGCTGGGGAGAATAGCTGTGCAGTTGGTTGTTGGAGGAGGTGGCATCCGATCGGTGAAGGTGGTGTATGGTTCGTCTCGGGATCCGGACAACTTAGACACTAGGATTCTTCGAGCTATGATCACCAAGGGCATAATCGAGCCTATCTCCGACGCCCATGTTAACCTTGTGAATGCAGACTTCATAGCCAAGCAGAAACACCTTAGGATTAGTGAGGAAAAGGTAGCTGCTACAAACTCCTCCTCGCCGCAGCAACCTGTGGAGTCCATTCGAGTTGAGATAAGTGGTGTCAAGTCAAGATTTGAGAGTGCGCTGCTGGATAACTCCGACGGGAGGATTAGCATCGAGGGGAGAGTGAAGCTCGGGGCGCCTCATTTGACGCGAGTGGGAGCTTTCACCGTGGCCGTGAGCTTGGAGGGGAACGTCATACTGTGTCGTCAAGTGGACCAGCCGGGGATGATTGGGCGAGTGGGAAACATTCTTGGGGAGGATAATGTGAATGTGAGCTACATGAGTGTTGGAAGGAATGGGAAGAAAGGGAAGGCTATAATGGCAATTGGGGTGGATGAAGAACCTGATAAGGCTACCCTCAAGAAAATAGGGGAGGTGCCTGCAATTGATGAGTTTGTCTTCCTTCATCTTTGAAGGGTAACCTTGTGTTGTGTTGCTGCATTAAAATATCAAGGCCCAGGGTTCTCATTTATTTTATTGTTATATATGTGACAGCATTAAACTGCCTGCTAATCACATTCACAAGCTCTAGTAAATGTTCAAGATTGAGAGTAAACGGTCAAAAAAATTTACATGCTAAAAAATGAATGCCATGTACAAAAACTACGATTCATCCGTCCACCTACGTCATTTCCTACCCGTTTTCCAGTTTTTGATGGGAAAAAGGGTTACTCTTCGGGAGGGAGAATGAGGCAAAACTTCTTTAGGTCGCAGTACTGAAATTGCAGCACCGTCGTGTTGGCCCTCCTTGTCCGGGTTTTCCTCTGTGAGAAGTTTTAGCTCGAATGCCCCTCTGTTGAGCCCTCTAGCCACCTGCAAAATACATGGATTTCATTTTTCAAAAAAGAGAACACATTGCAGATATAAAAGCACTCATCAAATACAGAATTTGCCAGTTTGACCAGAAATGAATGTTGCCTTGCAAACTGTACCTTTAGGAGAATCCAGACTTTGAGAGAACTACTTAAAACCGCTAATCTTGTCCTCTTTCCGGAGGTCAAATAGTTGCACATATGCCGATCCACTCTTAGAATAAATCGTGGCCAAGACTTGGGGTTTTCGGGATCTGCTTTCTGGTCCAATGTTGACTGCCCAGATGAAAAGACTCCATTAGAGCACGGTGGAATCTAAGACGGTATCAAAATGTGAAGCATGGACTTTTTTATGTTGCCAACAAACAACCAGTTGACTATAATCCAGCAGACAGATACAGGGTCAAAAGAGGAATATTCCATGCTCTTTCAGACAAAGATGAAGGGGCAGGCAAAAAGTAGTAAATCCTCAACTATAAGCTATTGCTATACTTTAACAGTTAACATATCAAGTTATTGCTCAACTTTCTCCATTCCAAGGAAACCACTCACCAGAAGTCGACATATTTCATGCTCAATTTTGGAAAATGACGTCTCCAAAGCTTCCACTCTGCCAGTTGCCTGGCAGCAGGTACATGGTTCGCTGATCATAAATGTAACACTGGGTCGAACCTATCAAGCATCACCATAGAAAAGCTATCAGCAGCTAATAAAGTGTGTGCACCAACAGATGCAGTACTTTCCATCTTCTCACGTCTGACTTTGTCAAAAATAGAAAAACGTTATATATATCATTCACCAAGGAATTGATAACCTTATTAATCTCTAGTCTCTACTGTTAAACTTAGTTTAAGTTGATTAAATGAGAATGAGAGGTGTAACTTGTTAGGGTAATTCAAAATCGCAGTTGGACTTAGACAATTTGAAAGGGTTAAACCATGGAAACAAAGGCTTGACACCTTCTTCAACTCAAATGGCTCAAAAGCAAACAAATAGAGAGGGAGAAGCCCATAATTCAATGAAAATTTATAGAGTGTGATATTTTACTACCACATGCAACTGGCTAATTGCCTTCTCTACTAAATGCTAACAGGTGAAAGTAAATCTATCTATTTCACAATATTAACATACCCTCTTTCGAGTTATTTCCATAAGCCCATTCCTCGACAGTTCAGATACTTTCACGGTCGATCTGTCCCTCGTAACAGCTTTCTTAACTTCTTCATAAACAAGCCTCCTATTTGCTGCACCATCAAAGAAAAATGTTATAAATAGGGAAAGAGGATATTGCAAACGTTGGACTTCTCCAATTCTAATACAAGTCTGCTCCTCCTTACTAGGTTGTTAGTAGTTGTACATTTTCTCGGACAGATATACTTCCTGAGCCCCCCATCTACAAACATCTCAAACCTTTGTTTATAAGGTACTATAGGGGATTGCACGGGTAAGGAATGGACTTGGAGCTGGAGAAAGGAAGGAGCAGAGTAGAAAAGATTCGTCCTCAAAGTATTGTGTCCAGAAAAAGAGAAGAAATGAGGAAGGGGTGGGTGGGTGTGTGGGCTAATATCCATCTTACAAATGAATCACATCCTGTACCTAAGAACTAAAATGAAAGTAAAACACAAACAAAGCCTCATTTACTAAATAAACCTAAAGCAAGGCTATAGGAGGAAAAATAAAACACAATATTGTAAGTACAATATGAGAATGAAACACTACTTGAGCTCTAAAGCAAAAAGCAGTTGTAGTACAAGATATCTATCATCTAGTTTAACTTGGTAGTTATCCTCTCTTGTATTAAAAGAATTTAATCACTAATGGGCATGATGCAAAAGAAATTATGTACCATATCAGTGAACTAGGAAAATTAACTCTAATACTTACAATCATCCACCATATCAATGAAATCTACAACAATGATTCCACCAATATCTCTGAGCCTTGATTCTCTGGCAATCTGAAATCAAAACATGTCCAACTTAAATTATAAGTTCATTTATACAACAATACCAAGCCAGCATGCTTAACTGCTCCCTCCGTCCACCAAAGTGTTTAACATTTTGCCATTTCGGTCCGTCCACCAAAGTGTTTAACATTTCAATTTTGCCATTTTGGGGAACTTTTTTATTCCACCTTTAACATCAAACATCAACATCATTACTTTATCTACACTAATAGCATTTACAAAAAATGCCATTGACGGACCCACATTTAACCCCACATATCAACATCATTACTTTATCTACACCAAATTAGTTTAAACACAAATTCAAGTGGGACCCAAATTCCACTCACTACATATTTCTACTCAAAGTCAAAGCACATTATTAAAACCCGTGCTGAGTCAAAACGTTAAACACTTTGGTGGATGGAGGGAGTATTATAAATTACAAGATCACTCCAGTGGGCTACTTATAAAACAGCAAACAGAAATTCTTCTAATTAGCATACGAAACAAACATTTTGCGAACAAATGAAGATGTTCTAGACCAAGCATGTGCATCCAAACCACATATCTACATCTAAGAACCCAGATGGCTCTACAAAGAATCTCACCAATTCATATTTCCTAAATATGACATGGTACATATTACAAAATAGAAAATAGCCAGGGAAAGCAAATCTAATTGTATCTGAATGTACCTGTTTGGCTGCTGCAAGGTTCACTTCAAGAATAGCTTTCTCTTGTGATGTTCCTTGACCTAGCATACAGTGGCCCCCATTTACATCAATAGATACCAATGCCTCAGTTTGTTCAATCACTAGATAACCACCATTATCCAGGGAAACCCTGAAGAGTAAATGATATTCTTCTCAGGCAGGAAAACATTGGCTTGCAAACTAATAAATACAAATATAAGACCAAGTTGGGTGACTATGAACACGACTGAGTTCAATTGGAAAGATGGCATCAAGAATATGAATGCTACTTAGCAGCACTCTTAATATATTAGATTTGTACCTCAGGGACACGAGACATGTTTTCATTGTATAGAATAAGACCTTGGACCTTGTTTCATTTTCTGTCCTTATTGGCTAGAAAATTATCACTTGGGGTAGAAACTTCCTTATCAATTATCATTCTAGAAGAATGAAATGAAGGCAAGAAAGCAGTGAAAATATCTCCAGAAGTTAAACACCAAGTAATTATCTCAGAAGGGGAACCTAAGGACCTATATTGTGCAACACAGTTCCCATCAGCGAGTGGATTTTTATGACTTACTGTATGAATTAAAACGTGGCATATCCAATATCTTAATAAAATTAACTAAACCCGTGACCTTCACATTCTTCAAGACTGGGACCCAAAAGAAATACATTAGGTAGTGTTTTTCTTTTTCTCAGTAAAAAATTAAGCTTGATTCTCGTTGCTATAAGTTTCAACCATTTCTAACAATTCATTAGATTGTGAGAGAATGAGGATACTACAGTGACTTTTTTATGATAGGAGTATACAATTGTAGGCTTGTAGCTTTACAAGATAGAGATGACTTAAAAGATAATGTTTAAAGTCTATAGAGGCAAACAGATAAAATGGACAAGACTAACCTTTTCGTGAGAATGCTATTGATTTCTTCCTCAATATTGTATTCATCAAAAAGGGGAGTTCTTTTGCTGTATAACTCAACTCTTTCACAAAGGTCCGGAGCTATCTCCTGAAGATAGTTGGTAACCTGATACATAACAAAGAAGTCAACAACTTGTTTTACTAGATAATAACTTGTCGAAACATGTAAATTATCCTTTCAGATCGTAAGGCTATTGATCAGTAAGGAGTCATATACTCATTCTCGAAAAACAAAAGGACTCATATACTCATCCTCTAAGATGCACAACTAGGTTGGTAACTAGGATGTTACAAATAGCTACCAGCTCATACCTCATGGTAATTCCGTGGAGAATCAACTACCATGCGTTCCACCTAAAGAAACAAAGAGTTAAAGAGATCAGATGCATTGAGTTATGAATTTGATTCACAATAAAAAAAAGTAAGGCAACAAAACACAATAAAGTAAAAGGAGATGAAAGTTTGATTGAGACAGAAAGATTTGATGCATTCACCTTCTCATTAAAATAATCCTGAACTACTGAAAGTGTTTGGCCCATTGCCCTATGCAGCATAACAGGAATAGCTCCTTCAACACCTTCATCTGCTGCTAGAGCAGCAGATTTCGCATCATCAACTATACTTTTCCACGTTGATAGGAGCCCTTCCAAGTCTCTTTGCAATTCCTCCAATGAATGGCCAGAAGCAACGGTCCTTACAGTGAGCCCGAATCCAGGTGGCTGCAAAGTTTTTGCTATATGTCGTAATCGTGTTCGCTCAGCACCAATAATTTTCTTCGAAATTCCTATTGTTTTGCAGCGAGTCATCAGCACCTGCAGCATTAAACACAATTAGAGAAACTTGCTTGAAAATACAAATCCTGGAGCATTTAGCACAGAAGTTGAGGTCACCAAGTATTAGATACCCAGAATCTGCTTCGCAGCTTTGGATAAGCTGTTAATGTGGGGCCTTTGGTACCCAATCCTTCCTTTACAACTTGTACAATTATCTTAGAGCCCTTTTTAACTTGTTCCCATTTATTCTCTTTATTCTTAGCGCCAGCATCCTGAGGTGTGCTTCTACTCTGCAGCTGGTCCGCCTCTCCATTTAGATGTTCTACAAACTTGTGTTTCTCACTGTCAACTACGTGCTCGGCAATGATACCATTTAGATTTTCTTTTGTGACATCTAAAACATCAAAATTAGTCTGATTCCCATGATGTTCAAACTCGTCATCTTCGCTTTGGTCGTACTCCTCCTCATCTGGCTCTTCAACTCCAGTAGATAAGGCTCCATTTTCAGGAAAATCGACCTGCTCTCCAGCTTTATCAGATATGGAGCCTTTTACCTCAGTTTCCTCTATAGGGCCATGGAACGAAGGAAACACAAATGGTCCTTTATAAGGCCTTATATCCATGAATGATGGCCTTGGGCTGCCAATATTTACAAATGCACCACCCATATGAGGCACTAGCTTCGTCACTACTCCTAGATATACACTATCACACTGCACATTGTTTTTCACGGGCTCCAACAATAGTTCAACTAGTTTATTATCTTCTAATACAGCAATCCTTTGAACGGTACATATGGAAGAATTTATCAATATGACCGTGGAAACAGAGTCCTCCTCCTTCGTCAGTTTATTGTTTTCTTCCTCATACAGCAAGTTCTCAGGTATGGGCTGATGCTGTTCACTGAGTGCAGCAGTTTGAGTAACTTCATCTTCAACCAACTCATTCCTGAGCACACCTGAAGCCTCCTCAACTCTAGAGCTGACAGATTCGAAAATCCAAGGCTCCTCAACCATATCATATGTCAATAAAGAATCAGACTGTTCAGAGCTATCCACTTCATTCACATTATAATTAGACTTATGGGTGAAATCCTCACCATGGCTAGATTGATTTAACATTTCAGAGTTCTGAACACTACCATTGGAGCAGTTCAATATCTCTCTTTCATTATCAGTATCACTAGAAGTATATATATCGGCAAAAGGGTGCGAGACAAGCCAAGGTTCCTCAACGACCTGGTCTCTTATTGGGAAAGCTTCAGTTATGTGTGAATTCCTTCGAATACGAGAAGGAGCAGTGAAGAACAAGTTGGATGCCAAGTAATAACTTCCACAACATCTTGTAATCTTCTCATCACCTGTGAAACCACTGGACACATTTGAGTGTTCAGCAAACATAACATATTGGAGCAAAATCTGACTCTAATGACTACGAGCAACGCCAGCAATACCTCTTTGTATTGGTAAAGCAGGAAGGAGGAAACGTTGAGCTCTCTTCCCAATCCATGACTGAAATACCGGTTTTCTCCTATTACGAGGTTTGAGCTTTTCCGTACATTCTCTACATTGTTGGGTTGGCGAATATGGCAGCACAGAGTATTGAACTCTGGTTCCCCACAAGACATCAGAAGATGTCCACATGTCTTGGTTTGCAAAAAGACTTAGACTTGATTCAATTCGAGCTGCCTTCACCATCAAAATCAATTTACATTAAATCGAACACACGCTTATTTGCAAATAACTTTGGCTATATAAACAAGTACTATCATACAAATTCTAAAGCTTTATTTCAAGAATGTCCTTGCCTTTTTCATCAACAGTCAATACAATCTATTGCAATCAGATAGATACAAGGATGGATTAAGCAAGGTTAATACAAGCTGAGCAGCAAAAGCATAGCTTTACAGAGTTTTAATAAAAAAAGCAGAAATTTGGTGTTGGGGCGAAGTAATGTAAAGAAGAAAGTCGAAGGAGAGGCGTTCACCTCTGAGAAGTTGGTTGAAAATCCATTGACAGACGTGCAAATGGGCGAAGGTTTTTCAATTTTGAATGCGAGGGAGCAGCAGCAGCTCAAGCCTCCATCTCTTGTATCGCGTTAAGGTTTATCTACTTCCTACTTGTGTTTCTAACAAAATGTTTTTATACTTTACAATAATTCCGCTTTTGCCCCTTCTTATTTCCATTTTCCGCATCTTATATATTAAAGGATTTTGGTCCAAAGCCTCCACCTAAGCCCTCCATTCCTTCCTACAGTGACACATCAGCATTTCTTTTTTAAACTTATTTTAACATTCTTTTTTTAAACTCATTCAATAAATAAATAATT
>JAYJMF010000080.1:2630213-2644966 GCA_036873715.1 Salvia sclarea
TAGATATAAAAGAAAACAGTCATAGTTGTTCCAATAGTAAGACATGGCAAAATGTGTTGTTTCTTAGGTTTTTCACTTGAACTTAGAAGAGTGTTGATCTAGATCCTGCTTTACTTTTCCACGTTTTGATCTATTTGCTCAAGGGAGATAAATTTCATGCATAACAACATAGCCAAGAAAGTGGAGGGGTCTTGTGAAATCTATCTTACCAAACCTTATCTTCTTAGGGGACATTTACTTTGCATGATATGATAGATAAAAATAGACAAGCCAATCTACTGATTGATGATGGATTGCATAAATTTAAATGATCATCTTATCCTTCAAATGTTCAATCCTATGTTTTATCAATCTAGCTTATAACTCAAAGTAATCGCACCCTGAGGAAAAGCAAGGTGGATGGCCATATGACTGTCCTTTCATTTTGTTCAAGACTTCTCGATGAGTGATAGGAAATATAGCAATTTTTGGTGGTGATTGTAATTGTGAGTTCTCTGGGCCTTGATAATCATAAATGACCTTGTCTGAAGGATGGGATAATTCTGGTTCACAGCAGTAAATACTTGTTGATTTGTGGATTTCTTCCCAATATCTAACTATATGAAGCTATTAAGACTTGCAAACACAACAAGATGTCTGCCAACACATTATTTGACTTGTTACAGCAAAACCTCTGGTTTTCTGAGAAAATTTTAAGATGGCTTAAGAGTACTCGTAGCATATTTGGCAGATTTTGACATGTCACATATGTTATTTTGAATGACACTGTCCATTTACGATGTGTTTTTCGTGTATTTGCAGCTTTAGTTTGCTTGTATAGAACAAATGATATGAAGTATTCGTTAGTTTTTGCTTATGATGATCGGTAGCTTGAACTTGAAACAAGTATGGTATATATGTGCAGGCGTTCGGGTGGGCTTACGTAAACAACACGCACAATACGTGGGAACATTTCCTCGTGTATTGGATCAGTCCCTTCATCGGAGCAATACTGGCCGCCTGGGTTTTCCGTTTCCTGTGTCCTCCGCCCACAAAGGAGAAGAAAGCTAAGAAAGCTTGAAAGGGATGTGCAATTATTGATTCAGTACATTAGGAACAATTATTTTCACATTGTAATGCTCTTTACTATGGCTATTTAGAAGTAGGATTCGTTTCTCTTTCAGCTCAATGCAATTTAATATTCCACTTACGTCACATTGTTGATACGTTTACGTTTCTACTCAAAATAAATATTCAATTTGTAGTTGCTATATAGGCTGCATTGGTTAAAATTGTTGGAATTATTTGCTTTTGTGATACTACTGAAGCTGCATGTTGCGTCTGACATGGGTTGGTATTTTCAATTGAATTGACCTGACCAATTGGGCTGAAAAATATTTATATAAATGGACTATATGAATTTTGCCCATTAAGGATACTATACCGAAGAAGGGAAACATTAATTTAAATTTAAAGAATTATTATGCATATGAATGGTCGCAAAATCACAGAAAGAAGAGTAAATCTTATCTTTTCTTTTTGTATGAAATAACGAAAATGTAAAGTTGAAAAGCATGAAATGAAAGTACATGGAATATTGAAGTATATTTTGTTGAATTTGTGAAGGAGGAGAAAAATTGAAGTCGTTAGTTGGTTAGTTATGTGTGAATGCATTGCACAATACATATATATAGGATTTGGATCAAATGAGAAGCAGTGTTAAAAATAGTAAAGTCTGCTTAATAGAATAGAAACACATAGATAGATTATATGCAATCCTAATTCCTACATTGATGATACATAATTAATCATCTCTGTTTTCCCGAGCGAAGAGACGATGAAGGTGATAGACAAGATCCGGAGCGAACGAGGCGCGATGTTCTCGTTCGAGTTCTTCCCTCCGAAGACGGAGGATGGGGTCGACAACCTGTTCGACCGGATCGAGCGGATGGCGGCCTACAACCCGGCCTTCTGTGACATCACGTGGGGGGCGGGGGGATCCACAGCCGATCTCTCCCTGGAGATTGCCAACCGGATGCAGAACATGGTGTGCGTCGAGACGATGATGCACCTCACCTGCACCAACATGCCCCTCGAGAAGATCGACCACGCCCTCGCCACCATCAACTCCAACGGCATCCACAACGTCCTCGCCCTCCGGGGCGACCCTCCCCACGGCCAGGACAAGTTCGTCCAGGTCGATGGCGGCTTCGCCTGCGCCCTCGACCTCGTACGTCCCACTATACCTAGACATATCACATCATATCATAATTCTCTTCCCAATTCCAATCTCACTCACTCTTATCTCTTTAGGTTAAGCATATCAGAGCCAAATATGGGGATTACTTTGGGATTTGCGTTGCTGGCTATCCAGGTCTGTTATTCATAATGATTCTTCTCAACAATTCTTAAACAATAACAATATATACATAAATTATTTCTTGAATTATCATAATATATATAGAGGGACATCCTGAGGTTATACATGAGAATGGAGTTGTGACAGAAGAGGCATACCAGAATGAACTTCTTTATCTCAAGCAGAAGGTAGAAAAAAGATTTGCTTTTCATATATAAAAAGCTAACCATATCATGCATATGTCTAATTAGAAAAATTGACCTTGCAAGATTGATGCTGGAGGTGAAGTCATCATCACACAGCTCTTCTACGACGTCGACATCTTCCTCAAGTTCGTCAGCGACTGCCGTCAGATAGGGATAACCTGCCCGATTGTCCCAGGGATCATGCCGATCAACTCTTACAAGGCCTTCCTCCGGATGACCGGCTTCTGCAAAACCAAGGCACGTGCGATAATTTCGTGCAGTTCCATTTATTTACACGAATGAATAGTAATTTAAATGTATGTATATATTTATAAAATATGTAGATTCCACCTGAGGTTATGGCTGCATTAGAACCAATCAAAGACAATGAAGAAGCTGTGAAGGGATATGGCATTCAACTTGCAACAGAAATGTGCAGAAAGATTTTGGCAGCTGGGATTAGACCTATACATCTTTATACATTAAACATGGAGAAATCTGCTTTGGCAATATTGATGGTGGGATTAGAGCTATACACCTTTCTTATCTCATGATTCTCATCGTATACAGACATGCATTTTGTGTGAATTTACCTTTGATAAGAAAGGATTGAATTGGCAGAATCTGGGGCTGATCGAGGAGTCCAAACACCCGAGATACTTGCCTTGGAGACGTCCGACAAACGTCTTCCGTGTAAGAGAAAGCGTTCGTCCTATTTTCTGGTAACGTAACTAACCGTTTCTCTGTTCTAGTTAGTTTCAGCTTCTTCCCTTACTAATGGACAGCTAATTTGGACTCTGTCGTAGGGGTAATCGTCCGAAAAGCTACATATCGAGGACAATTGGTTGGGACGAATACCCGAATGGTCATTGGGGAGAGTCCCGGAATCCATCTTTTGGAGCACTCACTGATTATCAGGCATGCCCCATAAACTACTGTGTCTCATGCATACATTTTTACATTACTTGAAATGTTGTAACTAACTAACTAACCTCCTAGCAGTTCTTGAGGCCTCGTGCTCACGAGAAGAGACTTCTAGAAGAATGGGTCGTTCCGTTGAAGAGTCTGGAAGATATCTATGAGGTATGGTAGATTTTGATTCTGTACAGCTTGCTTTTACCTGCAAGTTGATGGTTATAAAACTAGAGTACATTCTACCAGAAATTCGCAAGGGTCTGCCTTGGGAAAAGTAGAAGTAGTCCGTGGTCGGAGCTAGATGGACTTCAGCAGGAGTCGAAAATCATCAACGAGCAGCTTGGCACCATTAACACGAAAGGATTTCTCACTATCAACAGCCAACCAGCTGTTAATGGAGCAAAGTCTGAAACCCCATATGTTGGTAATGTGTAGTTCCCCTTTTTTATTGTGCAAATCATTCATTAGGTAGCTAATTTTGTTTTAAATATAAAGTAATTACATGTAAATACACCAACTATGCCCAAATTATGTTTTTAAACCAAATCTAAAATTTTGGATTTTTGGCCTAAGTCAAAAGTTCGTTGCCTACTAACTTGATTGTTTGGAGTATGATTAACAATCCGAAGCTACCGTTGGAAATCTCTCGATGATACCTTTCTACTAGTACCCATGTTGTTAGATTTTGATCATCGGAAATGGTTGGAAAATGGTTTGGAATTTATATAGTCCTGGAAATTTACATCTTTAATTTTTGTCAGAATTTGATTGCATGTATTCATGTACCACCAGAAAGATGTCGTCAAGAGCCAACGGTAGCTTCAGATTACCCAAAGGACTCCGAACAATCAAATTATAACTTGGCCAACGAACTTTAGACTTAAGCCAAACTTCGCGTATCTTTTGACCAAAATGTGGGCATATTTTGTGTATTTACATGCAATTAAACCTTTGAAATATCGGGATTTATTTGGGGTATTATGCAGGATGGGGAGAGCCAGGTGGATATGTATACCAGAAAGCATACCTTGAGTTCTTCTGCTCTCCAGCAAGCTTGACTGCTCTGGTCAACAAATGCAAAGCATTCTCCTGCCTTAGCTACATGGCTGTTAACTTGGAAGGTTCCTGGATTTCAAATATGAAAAACACAGATGTGATTGCAGTCACATGGGGAGTTTTCCCTGCTAAAGAGATTATGCAACCGACCGTTGTGGATCCTGCGACGTTTATGGTGTGGAAGGACGAAGCCTTCGCATTATGGTCGAGAGGGTGGGCTGATCTCTACCCAGAAAATGATCCCTCTCGGAAGCTACTCGAAGAGGTCAAGAACAGTTACTACCTGGTCAGCTTGGTTGACAACGACTACGTCCACGGAGGCTTGTTCGCGCTGTTTAGAGACACTTGAAACGATAGATTTGGACGTATTTTTAAGCTATATGTAGAGTAGATGAAGATGAATTCTCTAGGAAGAAAGTAGTATGATTGAATTGATTTTTGAAACTATTGTGTGATAGAATCCATACAAATTCTGCTGTAAATCTAAAAAAAAACTAATTGGATGCAGCAGAAGAGGGTGATGCTATTATCTATACTAAGTGAAATGAAGTATACTCTCAATTCTTGAGCTTCTCTTCCATCATAAACCAGCTGAGCCCGTCCCGGATTGCAAACGCTCTGCAAAAATGGGAAACGAACACGAATTTACTCATTTAGGCCTCATTGGTTATTCATTTTTATGGAACGACAAATGGGAAACTGTAATGCTACCTGCAAGCAAGATTGATGGATTCTCTATCCAAGAGACCAACTAGACGGCCTCCATCCTCCAAGATCACCGGCACTTGGCTCACACCCTGTCTGTTCATCAGGCTAAGAGCAGTAAGGAGACTCATATTTGGGGTTGTCGTACAGGAAACCACACATCTTCCGCCATAAGAGGAGCACAGTTCAGATACCCTCGGAACCTGAGGTTTCGTGGTTTTTGTCATAGAGAATTCAATAAACTGCTGAATGTCAACGAGTGTTAGCTGACCAAGGAGCCAATCATTATCATCCACTATCAAGGCAAGAGACTGCTTCTCTTCCAGCATGAGCGACACTACATCTGTTAGAGAAGAGCTCATCATCGTCGTTATGTATCTCCTTCTCATGGCTTGTGACACCAGGATTCCTTCGGCAAAATTCTCTGCATCATCTTCAGAGTCACTGTTCAGACACAGCGAGCTCTCGAGTTCACAGATGCTGCTCCCATTCACGTCATGAGAGGCGGAGTTTACTGTACTGGAACTTGTGTCTTTGGAACTGTCGGTTATCCTTTTCCTTGTCTTGTCGGATGTAATCCATGCGGAGAATCCCACAGCTCCCAAAAGCGGCAGGACAATTCGATAATCCTGTGTTAATTCGAAAAGGAGCAAAACGGCAGTAAGGGGCACCTGGCACACCCCAGCTAGAGTAGCAGCCATGCCAACCTGTGTACAAGTCCAGCTATTGAGACTATAGACCTACTAAAATTTGAGGAATGTATGAATTTAATCTTTGTCAATGAGGAAGGTGAAAATACCAGGGCATATGCTTGAGGCGAAGCAACTTCCAAGACCGAAAGATGAAACACTGGATTGGAAATGGAAATCAAATGACCCACAATTTTCCCATATGCCATTCCTGTACCTGCACCAATGAATAGAGACGGGGCATAGTAACCACCTACTAATCCAGAAGCTCTGCATAAGGAAGTTGTCACTATCTTGACAGCCACCAGTTGAACCAACAGATCAGCAGAAAGGCCGACTGAGAAAGGTCGAGATTCCAACAGTGTGTCAACATTCTCAAATCCCCAGTAAAGGATCTCAGGATATGCTAAGGCTATAAATCCCACTGTCAAACCACCGAGTATGGGAAACATTGCTCTTGGTATCCCAATACCTTTTTCAATGCCGTCAAACAAAGCCAACATAAAAGATGTGGACTTTGATAAACCAACCGAAACCAGCCCACATAGTGCGCCCAACAGAAGATAGAGTGGCAGTTCTGAACTGACAAGAACAGGAGATTTAAAATGAAAATGCAAGAAGAAACCATAGAAAAGATTTAAGTTAATGAAAAGGCCTTTTCTCTCTTCTTATCCAAGTTTTTTGGCCATTTTTAAGCTGTCAAATGTATGTATAAGGCGGTAGATGAGTAGAGAAAGCTAAACATTACCACTTGGAGAACGAAAGTCGTAGAGTGGGACAGCAAAAGCTGGTTCAGAGCCCAAACCAATTTCTGATATGACAGAGGCTATGACAGCACTCAGAATAACCATTGAAGTTGTATTTGTCAAGGATAAGGATGACTCTGAAGGTGAAGGCCACAAGACTGACTCCACGGCGAAAAAACAACCACCAACAGCAGCATTGAATCCTTTAAGCCACAGTAAATGCTAGATTTGCATTATCAATAGAATAATCGGAGCAGTAATAATGAATACTATGTTATTTAGAGTAAAAAATGTTGCCGTGGGACTTGAAACATAGAATCAATCTTAGGCCTTAACAAACCAATTTCAATTATTTGATAGAATAAGCATTGAAGGAGAATAAGTGATCAAACCTGCAGCAATTCCAGCAGCTGAGCCTGAAGCTCTGAGAGACAGTTTTCTTTGAGCTCCTTTATCCAAAAAAGTGCCGACTCCTTTGGCTACGGAGACACCAATCTCAACACTTGGGCCTTCGGGTCCTAACGAGTTCCCTGATCCCAAGGTGACACAGGCGGCTGCAGTTTTCAGAATTGGCTTTAGTGCTGATCTGATGTTGGACATGGCAGTTCCATCAGGAGAATCCTTATCCTCTAACGATGTTCGAATCATGTTCAATATGCTAACTATAAGACCTCCGAGAGCAGGAACTAAGACTACTCGTCCCCATTTGGATTCAATGGGTTGCTCTCTTAACCATGTGGCGCCTCGACCCGGGATTTCACCCCAGCTCAAGTCGCGTATTTCATGTACCTACTAAGCAAGAGTTCCTACTTATCAGAATTTGAATGATATTAACAAACACCATTAACCCACAAAACAAGATCAATGAAGCAACATAAAGGGAAGACCTGCATAACCGTTTCTTGAACTAATAAATTAATAATAACACAACTAGCTAGCTTCATGTTCATGAATCATGATTGAGGAAACTGTGGTATAATCAATCACAAGATAACTCTTTCAGACAGAGAAAA
Source organism: Salvia sclarea (assembly GCA_036873715.1). Taxonomy (NCBI): domain Eukaryota; kingdom Viridiplantae; phylum Streptophyta; class Magnoliopsida; order Lamiales; family Lamiaceae; genus Salvia; species Salvia sclarea. The sequence goes on from JAYJMF010000080.1 coordinate 2,637,861, forward strand.
GGCTGAAAGTTGTGTGTGTCTGTGTGTGCGTGTGTATGTGTGTTTTGGCTTAGTAGTAGAGTAGTTAATGCCTCGAGTCCATTACTAAAACCTACAAATAATGTTCTTTTGCCAGAAACCATATGTATCTGAGCATGCATATACTATGTGTACTATGGCTCCATATTATTTATGAAGATGATACCGTGTAGTTGAAAAGGACGATGGCGATGCCAGTGAAAAGGCCAACAAAGCAGGCCGATAAAATGGCCGAATTGCCAAACTGCAGCAGTTCTGGCAACTCATCACCATCATCATCAACTTGCTCTTCTTGTTGTTTGGGCATGGCTTGAGCTTGATCATCCTCGCTGACCTCCGCCTCACCGCCATTATTGTTAGACGGAACCTTGCCAAATCTCCGGCGGTGGAAAGGGAAAGAAATTACATGATGTGTCCTCGCATAGGGATATGATGTAATCCTATAGTTGCTGAGAAGAGATGGCAATGTTGATGTAGATGATAATACATGATGGCTGCGCCTTGTAGCAGTAGTATATTTGGTGGTGATGGTGGTTGATGCAGTAAACTTGCACTGCATTGGCAAACAATTTCAATTTGGAATCCCTTTATTATCCTATCATATCAGAACCAGCAGAGAGAGAGAGGGAGTTGTACAAGTGGTTATAGTTATAGCACCTTATCCAGAATGGTGGAAAGTGACACGTGGCACATTCCTCATCTCCAATTCATTTCTCATTTGTTCTGGTCAAGAATATTTGTGGGACTCACCATCCATAACAAAACGTACACCAATTTGGCAACTTTAATATTATTGAAAGATAATAATCAAGAAAGTAACTTTTTACAGCCTCATAGTGAAAGCTCAAGAGATAAACGACATGAATAATAGATCCTAAAAAAAATATAGCTTGAGCAGAAAATGGTCTAATCTTTAATCTGGGAAAATTGACTAGGAAATGTTGGCATTCTTGATGGATTGGGAGGTAATTGGACCAGCTGAAGTTCGCATGTAGTGCTTAGCGCTAAGCATAGCCACGCCGGAATCGTCAGTCTTTAGGTGAGGCTGCACTTGTTCCCAAATCTTTTTCTTTTGAATCTGCATAATAATAATAAAGCTTAATCATCTGTAGTTAACAAAACTACACCGAAATTTTGATTTTTAACCAAATTCAAAATTTCAGAAAACAAACACAAACTATACAAAAATTTTGAATTCTTCCCAACTCCAAAGTTCGTTAACCAATGACTTGATTGTACATAAGCCAACGGGCAATCCGAAGCTACCATTGGAAATCTCCTACGACAGCTTTTTAAATAGACATTGGCTTTCAAGTCATTTTCCGACAATTTCCGGTGATCAAAACGTACTAATAGAAAGACAGTGTCATGAGCTATCCTACAGTAGCTTCCGATTATTAATCGAACTCCAAAAATCGAGTTATTGACTATCAAACTTTAGACTCTGTGTCAAACTCCAAAAATTCTAGAGTTTTGTGTATTTTTTTACTAAGTGAAGTCAAATACAAGAGAGAGTTACCTGATTCGGCGAAGCAGCATCGGGAAGGCTGTCGCCTTCATCAATGGAGCCAAACCACACTCTGTCACCAGGCACCGCACCCTCCGGAGGCACAAGCAGCTCCACATTCTCATGCGCCGCATCGGAAGCCGCCATCAGCATTCCAAACGATTTCACTCCCCTCATGTTCCTCGCCTTTAGGTTAGCTAGAACAACCACATTCCTCTCCTGCAATTAAACAATTGCACAATTGAAAAAAATAAACCTAAATCACACAAAAATTTATTGAAAAAATGTATGAAAAATAGCAAGCACAACCGCATTCATCTCCTGCAATTGAACAATTGCAAATTCAAAGAAAAAAAAACTAAATCACACAAAAAATAATTGAAAAAATGTATGAAAATAGCAAGCACAACCACATTCTCTCCTGCAATCGAACAATAGCAAATTGGAAAAAAAAAAAAAAAAAAAGAAACTAAACCACACAAGAATTAATTTTAAAATGTATGGAGAGGAAAAATGAGACCTGAAGATGCTCTAGAGGAACGTATTTGACGAGGCCGCTGCAGATAGTCCTCGGCTCCGCCTCGCCGACGTCGACCTCCTCCACGTACAGCGTGTCCGCCTCCTCGTGCCGCCACGCCTTGATGATTCTCCCCACTCTTATATCCAGAGTGTTCGCCGCCTCCTTCACCACGTCCGCCTCATCTTTCTCCTCCGCCGCCGCCGGATTCGCCGCCTCCGCCTCCGTTCCCGCCGCGGTGCAGTAACACAGAAATTGCGCTTCGATTTTCCTTCTTCTTCTCAATGATAATGATGCGGATTCGCCATTGGCGATAGGGTTCCGATTCAGCACCACCGGAGAAGTGAATTTGGCGATTGTACAGCGGCGCCTGGCGGCGGCGATGGTAGGGAGAAGTGAGCCGCAGCGGCGGAGAAAGGGGGCGGAAGTGAGAGCCGCCATAGCAAGAAATAGTAGCAGCAGCTGCAGCAGTGCCAGTGACTGAGTTCAGTCTGCTCCGACTCCATAGTTGCACCTCAAAACTAAATAATCCCAATCCATCTTTTCATATTTACACATTGGCCCCTTAAATTTTTTCAATTATTCAGTCCAGTACTTCTTTATTCTTCTTTTTCCAGAGGAAAATTATCAGGCATAAAATTTTATTTTCATATTGTAAATTTAAGGAGGTAATATATGAACATTGCCTTTTTGTTAATGTAAAGATGAAAAATAGTTATACCTTTCCTTTTTTTGTATTAAATTACATATTAATCTTATTTCAATATATAATTTATAAGAAAACAGATATATTTATGAATTACTATTATTAGTAAAAGCAAGGCAAAAATATGACACTTCATATTTCACAAATTGGATTATATTGGCTCGTAAAGTCGCTTGTTTTATATTCAATTTTTCCATCCAAAAGTAAATGATAAAAGTGGCTTATATATCTTTTATATTTTACTGATTAATTTTTATTTTTGCAATCATCTCCTCCAAAACAGTTGTGTGTGTCTCTCAATTCAGGCATCACTTCCAAAACACATTAAAAACATCAATTTTTTGCCATGAAAAATCCAAATAAAGATGCAGAAATTGGAGTCTGATATAGGTAGTTGATGCGCTCTGCTTTGCACAAAACAAATTTTTACTAGCATTCTCAAAGGAACATAGCAGAAAACAAAACAAAACAAAACAAAAAAACAGAAGATGATTCTCAGTTTATAGGGATGAAAAAACCATGTGACAACAAGTATAGTAATAATAACTAGATAGATTTCTTGATAAGAAGCCCTTCTTCATCAGTAGTCATCACCTCTCGAAACAACTTCTTTACATGTTGGTCGAAGCAAAATCGTATGCTCGAATTGAGATACGTAGCTGCCCTTAATATCACAAAGAGGAGGGTATGGCTGCCAAAAAACACATCTCTCAGTTCATAGATTCAATGGGGTTCAACAACTCTAAAAGAGCAAGCAAGAGACGTACCTGAACAATGCCAGCGTCGCATAAATTCTTTAGCGCCATCAAATACTTGGTCTCTCCGAGGCGATCTAGATAACGTCTGCAGAAGGCCAAGGTAGAGAAGTTCTTGTTGATAGTTGCCAAGAGCTGTTTGGCTCTAGGCAACCGCAGTGGAATATGACCGGCATCGAAGTTCTTCATGTAATGGCTGCACTCGAGGTCTTCTCTCACGTATCCTTTCCCTGCAGGCCCAGCCAGAATTTCCAACAGTGATTCTTTCATGTTTCAACAACAAAAAAACTTCTCTTTTCGACACTAGAACAAGGCCTTACTTACCTGTGGATCCAAAAGTCTCGATGGCATAAAATTCACCCTCTTCCATTTTTGTTTGCTCTCCTCCTTTTACTATTGGTACAGATTTGCCTGCATGAATCTGATATTGCCCAATACTGTGTCCGTTCAAATTTCTGATACTCTTAACTGCAAAACACCCAGATCACAAGATAGCTTTGTTTTTAGACAAATTTTGCAGACTGCAGGAGCTATAAATATTTGTGGGAAAAAAAGAATGAATTTTTTCAATGGAAACCTTTGTTCCAATTTCATAAATGGTGAAGTATCTTTTATTTAAAATTATACCCTGGAACGTCTTTCCATTGATTTCAACCTCATATGACTCCATGACCTCTTGAATAGCAGCACCAACATCACACAAGCGCACATCAATTCCAGCTTCCTATTTTTACAAACAAAAACTTCATCAGCAACTCGAACTTTCTCTAATGATGCTTCAGCAATATCAATTATCAAAGTCATACTTATACAAACTAATTTCCATAGACACACCTTGATACCCGTATTCGTGGCTTCACGTGAGGCCTCAAGCAGCGGATCGAACATGGGGTTGAATGCCACAGTAAATGCACAGTCCACTATACGCCCTGAAATAAAAGAGAGCAAATTTAAGGCAAATCAGCACTCAAACAAACAGAGTTAAAAGTAAGCCTCATGACATCCTACTATAATAGTTGGATTACCATCGATATGGGTCCCAAAATCCAGTTTCATCACATCATCATACTGAAGCACAGTTTTGTCCCCAGAATTTGGAGTCCAATGGGCAGCAACCCTGTAATATAAACAGGCTGAATGAAGTCGTCAAAGAAAATAAAATTGGAAGTTCAAACCAGAGACAGATGAACTAAAAAGGATGCAAGACCCTCATCTGGAATCAATCCATACCAGTTCAATGAGCATCCTGTAGGAAATGCAATGCCAGCTTGTAAACCATTTTCAGATATCAATTTACGAACTGTGTTCTCCAATGTCTCACACAGATCAGTCATCAACATTCCAGGTTTCACGATCTGCCTGATGTATTTCCGGACCTACAAAGGATAACGAAATTAGAAACTTGGGGGTTGGGACACCAATCTAGGTCAGAGTTTGCTACATAAATGCTCAAGTGAAGTTTAAAGATACCTGACGATGTACTTCTGCTGCTTGGCGAACTGAATTATAAGTTGGTTTCTCTAATCTCTCTAGTTCTCTCTTTTCCTCAGATGTAGTTCTCCACAAGTTACTACATTGAGCCAATAATAACTTTAGATTCCTTAAGAGTTGGAAGAAAGAAACGATCAATCTAGAGAGTTCTTTCATCTTTATGCAGAAAATTTTACAGAGGCTTAGCATAGAGTTAAATGGTTTGCATGGAAAAGATATCAGAATACAGCAAATATAAATATCTATTGATATGACATGTAGCAGTCAAATTGTTTATCCATCACCACTACGACATAGTAAATCATACATGCATGGGTTGTACTTTATGATCCTTACTTCTGGTACAAAAAGAGTCATAATTCAATGTGTACAACTGACAGCTGTTAATGGGCACTAGAGCAGAAGAATAAGGCACAAAGGTATGACACAAAAATCTATCACAGCAAGGGTTCCCAAGAGTCATCAAGATTGACTATGATACTACATTATAAACTATATTTCTATCTAAAAGTTCCCCGTGGTGTTACAAACACTATTAACAGCTGAGTCTAGGCATGGCCATTTCCTGAGGCCTGAGGCCTGAGGGTAGATACTTTCCTACAAAATCTAATTATCCCTATTTTTACATCATCTCTCAATAGAATATGTCCTTTTTATAGCATCAATATTATGTACTCTAAGACCTCATCCCCTCTATTGGGCATGGCATAAAAACCAACAAATATGTTTCTTTCATCACACAAATAATACCCTAGAAAGTCGCTGTAGTTTTAGATAAGACATACTCATCCTTATACTGTTGAATTTCACCCTCTGGAAACTCGCCAGATGAAAAAAGTTCGACCACAGGAATTGAAGGTGGATCAGTTTGCTGAGGTGGTTCTTTTTTCTTCCTGCAATTTATAAGCAATTAGCCAGATGAATTGACATTTCAAGCCTCAACTATCAAAAGAGTAAATATGCAAAAGGAGTTTCTCACTTGCTTTTACTCTTCTTCTTCTTCTTCTTTGCAGCTTCTATAATGTACAAATGCACACAATGTATGAGTTAGGAACGGAGGAAAAGGTAAGCGACTACAATCAGCACATGAAAATTAATCAAGATAGTAACAACCACAATTGACTACACTGCGAAACAGCTCAAATGGCATAGCAAGAATATCAACAAAAAGAAACATATGAAAGAAGAGAAAATAAATTCAGCCACCATTGCAGAACACTAAATTCAAGCAGGACACTAAATCAACAATCAATTAGGAATCAATTGAGGGAACACTCAAACAGAGAAGGTAACTGAAACAGAACGCATTGCAGAAACCTTTCCATCAACATCAAAATCTTAAGATTCAGCAAATTGCAGGTTATCTTCATCACAGTTTCACTAGCTGAGCGATGACACCCAATAATTTCCCATAAATTTATAGCAAGTATGAGCAAATGGAGGCGGCGGCGTAATCACCTTGGGGTTCATCCAGAGCTAGGTCATCAACTTTATCCGCAGCCTCTTCAGCTGCAGCTTTACTAGCGCTGGACTCATTCGATCCATTGGCAAGGTCCGGCGCCGCCACCGTGAGGGTTGCGGCGGAGCTCTCGTCGCTGGCCATCTCGATCAACACTGCGCAAACTGCAAAAAGGTCGAGAAAGGAACGTTCACACACGCATATATACGTAGAAATGAAGAAAAATTTGAAATAGAGCTAGGGTTTTCGAGGTGAAATTGAGAGGGAATTGGGGAAAAACCATAAAAGGGGGAAATCTTGAATGCGGCTGAGGAAAGCCGCGGAGGAGAAAAGCGTTATATAGTAGAAAACCACTGCGATTTTTGCTATGCAACAACCAATGTTGCTAATTAGTCATCAATAATTCCACACTCACATTCCTCATTTCTTCTCAAAAGAGTTAAAGAACCTTAATTTTCTTATCTTTCAATCAAAGTATAGTTTTTTTCATATTGCATTCTATTTTATGGAAAATTAGCACGTGAAAAAAAGGGATAAGAAAACATTTTGCCTTTAAATTTTTCATTCTTTTCCATTCTCTTGTCTAAGAAAAAGAATTTTACTCTTTCTTCCTCCTCCTTTTCACTCCAATGGAAGGATAATATTTTCACTCC
>JAYJMF010000080.1:2645066-2672563 GCA_036873715.1 Salvia sclarea
ATAAATATATATTTTGGGTATCGGATATTGGTAAGTTGGTATTTCATATTTGGTAATATTATATTATAATATTAATATAAAATTAATAAATTAATATATAAATATAAATATATATTTCGGGTATTGGATATTCGGGTACTTACTCTCATATCCGAACCAAAAACCAAATAACCATATTAAATATCGGATATAACCAAATTATCCGAAATAACCGAATATCCAAACCAAATTAGTTTTTTTGTTTTGGTTCGGTTCGGATATTCAGTTATTGGACATTTTGCTCACCCCTACATGCATGTGGTTAATCACAAATATACATAACTGTGGGTTAATGCTCGAGGACAAAAGTCTTACATCTCTTAATGAAGTCAGAAGTTAACGTATCGAAAATAGTTAACCCAAATTTCCCACGTTTCAATCAAATGAAACTAAGCAATTAATTCCAAATATATACTCCATACTCAAATCTTGGAACTGATTATTAAAGTGAAGCTAGGAGCAACATCACTTAATTCCTGGACAAAAGTTAGTCTGAAACACCAAATTTCTAAAGATAAAACTATGTATAATTAGTGTTACCTAGCTTTAATTCCACGGGGGGCATAATTAGGTTCTCTTTCTCTACACATAAACATCGAACCTCGCTCCTACTAATTAATTTTTTGAATTAGCCGTCTTAGCGATGTGAAAATTATGAAACTCGTGCATAAGTGCGACACCATCATTAATTTGAACTATTAAAAGTGAAAAATTGTTTTTCGTAATATTATACTCGTTTGATTGAAAAATAAGGAACAAGGAGATTACGATTACCGATTGTCTCACTTTGGCCGTGTGAACAATATATGTAGCCATCATTGCTCAATCCCTCTTATTCTAAACTGCACCTAATTGTGAATCATTGTTTGCTCTTTTTGGATATCCAAAAATTCTTTGTAGCAACTCTATTTTTATTGGACCTAAAGTTCCAAGAACCAAAAAAGTGTTACTTTAGCTTTTATTTGTATAGAAAATTGATCAAAATCTAGATATGGCTTGTCCAATCCATAGGGTTCATTATCACGTGGATTCTAAGGGATTCCTTTCATATATCCCCATTTATCTTCACAGTTAACACAGCACTATTTTACCCTAAAAAAAGAATATCTCGAAGAATAATAATAGAAAAGATAAAAAAATAAACTAAAGGGAACCACATTATTGCATTAATTTTTCCCATGCCCAAAGATAATGCGGTGTACAACATAAAATTGAAGTACAGGCAGACTATGCAGTGAACATAAATATAAAAATGGTCCTAATTAATTAATTATACATTACATTCTCTGCCAACTCATCAAATATCTGAGTACAAAACAGAATTAAAAATATTTTGGCCCCTAGACAATATCATTCTTGGATCGAACTCCATTTTTCTTTCCTCAAAAGTCTTCCATTTCCGACCAAAATGCTTCATCCAATCTCTCCTTGTTTCATAATGGGGGAGATACTGCTTGATTTCGATGCCTGCTTCTTCACAATATTTTATTATTTCTTTATTTTGGTCGAGGAAATACCCTGTCTCGTGGGGCCCGCACGAGTGGAGCAGCCCTAATGTGTAGAATATGTCCTCATCTGGTGTCACACTAGACATTCTATCATCCCATCTGCAAATTAAGTTAATCAATCCCCTTTATAGCTAAAGCTAGTCAATATAAATTATTAAAAGAAAGAAAAAAAAGAATAGTACTTTTTGCGGTATAATGGGTAGAAAAGGATGGGTCCGGTGGTTTGGTTATGCCTCCCGATTATGTTCACCAGCACACCGGTATTAAAATCCACCACTCGAGATTTTGGGACGAACAAATTCAGCCACGGGTGCGCCTGCACCCGGTGATTGTCTAGGTTCCCCACTCTAAATAGAAAATCCATGAGCGGGACATCTTTCTTGAAAATGAATCCATGTACAAAGTTCATATTTTGTACAATCGTCTCAATTTCCTGCCAAAAAATTAATTACATAAATCTATGCATGGGAGGGTACGTGCATGCATGTGATGGAGATTTTGTACCTCATCGATGGTGTGGGCGGTGAGATCGTCGTAATACTTTACGAATTCGATCGAGTATAGAAGGCCATGATTTTGTTTTAAGAGTGTAGCAATTTTGGATTGATTGGAAGATGAGTAGAAAGAATTAGATCTCCAGTTATTTGGTGGGCTTTTGTCTGTGAGTAGAGAGCCCTCAACATAATTTGCTCCATTAGTGTTCATTGAGATGAGGTATTCTTGATCTCTTGTGAAACTCCAGAAATCAGTGTACATCATTCTCACCCATTTTGCCTAAACATCAAATACATATCAAATCAATAATGAAAATTATGAAATAAATATAAAGAGAAATTGTGTGTGTATTCTTACTCTTGTAGGAGCTTTATCTAGAATGATTCTTGCTCTGACTATGATGCCAAACTGGCCAAGGCCGCCAAGAACCGCGAAAAATAGCTCAGAATTCATGTGGTGGGAGCATGTTATCAACTCTCCTTTTCCTGAACACAAAAACCAAATTGTGCACTACATTAACATTTTATTTTATTATTTTTATTTTTTTTTTTAAAAAGAGAGAGAGAGTATCTATTGTTTTATTGTGTAGGTAGGTAGCACGTGGAGGTGTATATTCCCTTGACAAATTTGATCTCAAGATATTACCTAGAACCTCAACATATATACTTATACATATCATCACCACCACTCATTCTCCCCACAGTTATAAATTCATCTTCTTCATTATTTATTTTTAAAGCGTACGTGGGCCCTCTGTACACTATATACATTGATCTTGTCCTGTACCATGATACCTAGTACTCTCAGAGATTTGTGAATGTCAGCACACACACTACTAATGAAAAAAACAAAAATATGAAAAGAAAAAAAATACTAATTAGTCACCTGTAACAACATCCATTTCAAGAACATTGGCAATCTGAGGTCCGTTAAGAAACGCCTGGCCACTAATCCCGCCGTTAGATAACGTCCCTCCCACCGTCAAGTAGAGGTAGTCCGTCCACGACAGCGGCGCGAGGCCGTGCTCCGCCGCGGTGGCGCGGAGCACGTCCGCCCACAGCTGCTCCCCGCCCACATCCGCGTAATACCCTAGCTCCGGCTCCCACGAAACCCTCACCCCCGCCCCATTCTCTCCCAGAGACGACATGTCCACCACCACGCCGCCGCGGGCCATCGCCTGCCCCGCCGCGGAGTGGCCGTGCCCGCGGACGGAGACGGCAAACGGAACGGAGCAGTTGTTTGAGAGTTTAATTATATCGATGACGTCATCAACGGAGGAAGGGTAGAGGAGGGCAGATGGGGTTTGGTGGTGGATGTTTCCGTAGTCGGTTGAGGCTTTTTCGATTGAGGCGACATCGTTGTGGAGGCGAGTGGCCATCTCGAGGGATTGGATGTGGCGAGGGAGGGCGGCGGGCCATGGATTCAGCTCGCCGGAGACGATGCCAAGGTGGAGGAGGGTTAGGATTGTCAAGATTGGGAGATTGGGGGAAGGGTTTGCCATTTTAGGGAATTTCATGAGCTTGATTTGGTGATGGATGGAGGGTGTGAAGAGGGTGGTATTTATAGAAAGATGGTGATTGGCTTTAGGTCTCTAGCTCTATGAATTTATGTATAGTACTAATTAATAATGTGGTTGTGATTATTATAGGTATAATGTAGATTGTATACGTTTGCTCCCTCGTCCCACCGAACCGAAAGTATTACGTTTGCTTTCGGCACGTGAATTAAGGAAAGTGAAAAAGTAGTGTAAAGTGGTATAAATGGTGATATATATATATATATATATATATTATTTAAAATTGTGTGAGTAATAAAGATGTCTTAAAAGGTAAACGTAACACTTTCGCTGAGACGGAGGGAGCATGTGTTTTGGTCCAAAATCGGTTGTTGTGATGTGAGTGCAGCATAGGAACAATGGTCAAGTGTCAACAACGATGATTAGTAAATTTTTTTGTCGTTTCCTTTAGACAATTTTCTTCTTCTTAATTTTAACCAATGTATAAAAACATATCCCTTTTTTATTAAATTTTTTTCTTCAATTTATATATTTTTTTAAAATTCTATTCATTATATAAAAAATAAAGGTTTATTCTGCGATAGATATATAATTTAATAGTAAAATTAATAGCGAATTTTCGTGGACCATAAAAACTTATGCAATAGAGCATCTAAAGGAAGTAAAGATGCCGAAACACACACATGATAGTTGTGCGTGCAGAGACGTACATGCATTTTCATTTGTTTTTCTATGTGAAGAAAGAAGAGTTTGAATTAAGCGTAGCAAAATAGTAGTAGGAATTTATGGACCGTCGACGTTGTCACGTAGATAAACACGGCCTTCCATTTATTACTTTATACTCCGTCCTCGTATATAGGCCCATAGAAGAGTGGTACGGATTTTAATAAAGTTGAAATGATTATAATGTTGAGTGAAAAAAAGGTCTCACTTTCTAAAAAGAAGAGGTATGTTGATTAGGAAGGGTATGTAAATAAGATGAAAAGTTGGGGATAAAAGGGTAAAGTGCTTTTACTATAAATGGAATGGGCCTATATTTCGGGGACGGACAAAAAAGGAAAGTTGGGCCTATATATCAGGGACGGAGGGAGTACTAAATATTTTATGAAAAACAAGTCCGGGCTAAAAAATTCGCATCTTTTAGGCATATATAAATGCGAATTCCAAACTTGCGGCATATTAATTACTATTGTCCTATACGTGATGTACACATATCAACATATTTAAATACTTATCTAAGAGACAATTTCATATAACGGCGACAACCATCGTAATCTATCCATAACAAAAATTATCATAGTTATCAACTTATCATATCAATCACCAATATAAAACTTGGTAGAACATATTCATTTTTTGTTTAAACCAACATATTTATTATTTAAAGAAAATGATTATGATATTATATTTAGGGCTTACTAGATAGCCCTTCAGGTTTTGAGATGTCCAAATATATTTTATGGAAAATTGCATTTAATGTAGTAGATTTACATGACAACATTTTCAAATTCGTAATTTCCAAAATTACCCCTCAAAATTGCATTATAAAAAGGTCGGAAAAAAATTAGTATAATACACACTAGAGAGACCTAAGTAGCCACCGGCGGTGCACCGTGTTTTGGAGCTCCGGCGTCAGACATTGCATGCATTTGCGCCCAATTATTCAAAAACCCTAAGCTTTCGCCGCCGCAGAAATGGAGGCCGTCGTGGTTGATGCTGGAACTAAGCTGCTCAAATCCGGTTTCGCTGTTCCCGACCAGCCTCCGTCTATGGTAATTTTAATTTTCCGGCGAATTTTTGTTTCTGAGCTGTTGAATTGAAGTAGAAACCCTAGCTCTTCAGTTTATGAAAGTAGTATTCTGCTATGATTTTGCTAAAAAAGTGTTTTTCGTTAACACTGTAGAGTTTATTGTGATTACGCGATGATTGGACTAATTTTTGCTGTATAAGAATACGTGAAACCCTAATTTACGAAATTGAGATTGATTCAGGATGTTTTTTTGTCTTTTCTTCGTTTTAATGGGATGTAGCAAAACTATTTTTAGTTGAGGTACCTGTGTTTGATCCAGTGGATTGATCCAAAGAAGTTTAATTTGGGTTTTTTAGGTTGTTTTGATTTGCTTATGCTCTCTTTACTTGAAAGTGTAATAGAGATATCTCAGCTAAAGCTAAGCTAAGTAGGGTCGAGTTTTACTCCCTTCAGCCTTCGGTGTTTTTATTAGGATTTTGTACTGCATTGTTACCACTTACCAAAGTTATGCTAGTTAATGGTATGATGCAAAGAAGTGGCTTCTGCTAGTTATTGTAGTTTATATAGGCTTCTCTCAATGCTGATGTTATATATGTTGTTTAATTTGTTGGGTGTGGCGCCAATGGTAGTAGTGTATAAATGGAAGTCATGAGGTCCTTTTCAATAATACGATGTTTCTGGTTGCTCAGTAACTCTAGCACGTGGCGTTTAAACTTTATATTTCTTTTATTATTCACCGATTGGCTTGACTTTAAATAACTGAAGGGATGTGTGTGTAATATCCAAGCTTAGAAGAGATTATCTTTCCTATCAAAATATCTTCTTCTTTGAGACTTTCGATTTATGGCACATATAGTGTTAGTAACCTAGGGTTCAATTCATGTTATTGAAGGAAACAGTTGCTTATTTGATAAAATGAAGATTCTTAACACAATAATTTCGAGCATTTACTTCAATGAGCCCTTCAACCGTAATAGGTAGTCCACGTGGCATTGACTAGAAAGGCATTTAGAGAGAAGCATTTCCACCTTTAGTTCGATCCTCTGCCGATTAGTATTGAATTCTGTTTGCTTGGAACATATATGGAATTAAGAAACAGGTAGATCAACCCCAATAGGCAACAATCTTCCCATAGTAAGGAGGATCTATACTTGGAACAATTTATTCATGGCAGAATTAAGAAGCTGAGTTGTAATTCTAATGCTTTAGAAAAGATTTCGAAGCGCTTAGCGAGGGTCATTATGGACTTTTACCACTCGAGAATAAATGAGCATCTTTAGCTCTGCCTATAAATGAACGCCGGCTTAGTTTGGTTGCCCTACATTTCACTTTTTCACGCCCAAATTCCCTATCCCGATTCATCAACCATTGGGCCGTCACGGTTCTCCTGGGACTCAAGTTGGAGCATGGAGCCGGCTGTGGTTGACGCTGGGTCTAAACTTTTCAAATTTAACCATGCCCTTCCCGACTGTGGCCCTGAGGTAACATTTCTTTTATGATTTAGGGAGATGGTGATTTTATTGGTAAGCTTCTAGAGTGAATCGGTTGTGACAAATTTAGTAAAGCTTTTACATTTGATCTCAGAATGCTGGTAATGAATTTGTTATAATTGGGCATTTTGAGTTTGGCAGTGGCTAGGATTTTAGACTGGAATTAATGCTCAAGAATTTTCTAGTTCGAGTTTCATTTCAGATCTGTGATGCATTACTATTGAAATTAAAGACTGATGTTAAGATCAGTGATAGATCCATCTTCAGTTTTAATTTCTTGAGCTTCTTGCCTGTTTGATGATTAATTAAGGAAAAGAAATAAGATTCCCCAAATTGGACTTGGGAGTCCATTTCTTTCACCATTTTCTGTGTTCAATGCCCTTTTAACACTTCTGTACTCTTCACTGAGATGATTCTTTCATTTACACCATTTTTTCTGTTACATACTGTATTTACGATGTCCCATCCTCCTTTAGGTAATTCCAACACAAATGAAGCGTGTACCTGCAGATGAGTCCTTGGCGGAGTCTTCCTCCCTTGAAAATGTGATTGTGGATCCAGTTGTCCGAGGCTTTATCAGAGATTGGGATGCCATGGAAGATTTATTAGGCCATGTGTTATATACTGGTTTGGGGTGGGAGATTGGCAATGAAGGGCAAATTTTGTTCACAGATCCACTGGCAACTCCAAAGGTTGGCTTAGTGAAATCCTTCTATCTTTGCCTTCCCAAATATGTGTTGTTCTATAAATTGCTGGTGAAGTGGTAATTGAGGTTTAAGTGTATAATACAAGTGGCAGAATTTGAAGGTTTATTGCTGAGTAATTATCCTAAAAGCTTGAGTGACTATGGAATCTTTAATCTACAGTTTAGCTGCAATTAAATAGCCTATCAGTGTCTTTGAATAGACTATTTATTGTTTAAACTCTTCTCTGATCTTCAATGTCACATACTGTGAAACAGGCACTTAGAGAGCAATTGGTCCAATTGATGTTTGAAAAGTTCAACATCTCCGGCTTTTTTGCATCTGAGCAAGCAGTGCTGTCACTTTATGCTGTAGGCCGCATCTCAGGATGCACTGTCGATATCGGCCATGGAAAAATGGGTATGTGTCGCTGAACCTGTTGTTTCTGATCAGCCCTTTTTAACTGCTGCTTTGAAGATGACATGTAGATTATGGTGGCCTGAAACATTTTATCGGTTTGATCTGAACCCATTATTTAGTGTTGGTATATGTATTTGAACTCGAACATATATCTAAAATTTGTATAGTGTGAGCCATCAATATAGTTTGTCTAACAAATGGCTTTTTTCTTCCCGTCCCAAATTGTCAGATATCGCATCAGTAATTGAAGGTGCTGTTCAGCACATATCATCTAGAAGATTTGAAATAGGCGGTTTGGATCTGACCAACTTATTTGCTGAAGAACTCCGTAAATCCAATCCACATGTTAACTTGACCATCTCTGAGGTGGAGAAGTTAAAGGAGCAATATGCCTGCTGTGCTGACGACGATGCTGCTTATAGAAGGTTCCAGCAGCAGGGTTGCCCTGCGGAGCAACACACTCTGCCTGATGGACAGGTTATCTCCGTTTTCTCTCTCTCTGGTGGTGAAACCCGCTGCACCTCGGATTGATGTCATAATGCTATCTATCTATTTCAGGTGATCAAAATTGGGCGAGAAAGGTATACCGCTGGTGAGGCATTATTCCAACCAGCAATTTTAGGCTTAGAGGCTCATGGGATAGTTGAGCAGCTAGTTCGTTGCATCTCAACCGTGTCGACTGAGAATCACCGCCAGCTGCTAGAAAACACTGTGCTATGCGGTGGAACTGCTTCTATGACTGGTGAGATCGAATGCTTTCTTTCTTAACTTGTCGTTTCTTTTGTAACATTTGGAAAATGGAAAAAACAGTCATTCATCATCTCTTCGTTTGGTTGTAGGTTTCGAAGATAGGTTTCAGAAGGAAGCTGCTGTCTCCTCCTCTGCTATCCGGCCGTGTTTGGTGAAGGTAATCTACAGCTATTAATCGAGCAATGATCGTATGTTTTGAATGTGCATCTGAGTCCGTGTTATTGCAGGCACCGGAATACATGCCGGATAATTTGACAAGCTACTCAGCATGGGTGGGGGGTGCCATACTGGCCAAAGTGGTGTTCCCTCAAAACCAGCATGTGACGAAGGCCGATTACGACGAAAACGGGCCGTCTATCGTCCATCGGAAATGCTTTTAAGCACATATTAGTATAGTGTTTAAGCTATTATCAAACAGTGCTATTTTGAATGCCAAAGGCTGATTATGTTGTAGCAGCTCTAGGGCAATTTTAGCAAAAACATGTTGAGAATTCTATATCAGAAACTACATGTTGTGAAATTATTTAGCAAAAAACTACATATTGTGAATTATTTAGCAGAAACTACATATTGTGAATTATTTAGCAGAAACTACATGTGAATTTAGCAAAAAACTACATTTGAATTCTTATTTTTCGGATATATATCATGATAATAGACTTAATAGTTAATAGTACCACCTGCTACTATTAAAACAATATACTATATCTTTAATTAGAATAGATAAGATACTAGGACCTAACCTTACTTATAATTCAACTGATCTATATTATTTATTACAAGCAAAACAATAATATCAATAATAAATTATTTCAAGAAAATGAAAATATTACAACATGTTTCGATTCAGTTGTAGCAGCACTAGGGCATGCAGCTTTAGCAAAAACTATATGTTGTCAATTCTTTAGCAAAAGATTTCAAAACCAGACAAAGTTTCATCCTATTTTGAGCCTGAGTTTGAGATTTCAATTTGGTAAAATCATGCATGCATCATGTTATTATAGGCTGAAAAAAAAAAGAGTAAAGAAAGGAAAAAAGAATCTTAAAATTGCTATTATCATATATCAATATCGTTTAGCCCAAGTGATGTAGTATCATGTAACAAAGGGCACCACAAGTAAAGATGCAAAAGCCCTATAGGGAAAACATAACATCAATCTCAAAATTGGTTTTTTTTCTTTTTCCATAAACAAATGAAATCTCACCCACTTTACTCATCTGGCAAAAACAATGTTCAAATATACAACAACAAAACTGTAATGAATCCTATTCCACCTTACCAATGTGTGATGCATCATTACACGAGGCGACGTCTACACTTTACGAGCCAAAGTCCTCTGCTTCGTTGCGTGTTGGACCACTTTTTCCTCTACAGGAAGACCCTTCCTCCTCCTTACGGCATCAATGAGCTTCCGGGCAGTGTTCTGTAGAACACTAGCCCCGTCTCCGAATTCTTCGATTTCCTCTTCCGTTTTGGGGACAAAGAACGGATCCTCCGGAAGCATTTCCCAGTGGCTGAAAACGAGTAGCGCACTTGATGCCCCGGCTGTCCATCTTCTCAGCTCATCTGCAAAACCAAAGCTTTCTGCGACGGGAACATATGCGTGCACGGTGAACAGTGGCGACCCTTCCTGCATTTCCTCCTTAATCACTCTGGCCCGTCTACGAGCAAGCACTGCGTACATGGACCCCAAATGCTCGGTTGGGGTATTCAATTCACAGAAGTATAAAGCTTCGACAAGCCTCGGTTTTCTCTGTAGTACAGCGGCTTTGCAAGCTTCTTTAACCGTTGTCATAACTTGACCGGTAAAAACACCGTATGGTTCTGGCTGCTGGGAAGAAGGATTATCCTCCGGTGAGTGCCGCTCGATGGGGGATATGAAAGCCTCAACGACAAACGCCAAACCCCACATAGGTTCCTCACACAAAGGACCGGCTGAAGTAGCCAGCTGAAATCCGGATAAAACACTGCTCTCTAGAGATTCTACTTCTCTTAGCAACGTCTCATCAGCCACAGACGATGATTCTGCTGATGCATCATTGCTATCACCTGCATCGTGAAGACCTAATTTATGCGACACATAAGGAGAGCCCTGCAAAAGAACAGAACCCTCCACGCTCTTTCCTCTCGTTGGAGTGAGCAGAATGTTGGGACCGACCTGTCTAGGACCCAATGCCCAAATTCTCTTGAAGAAATTCTTCCACGATACTCTATATTTCTCGACTCGGTCTTTGTCCATCTCAGCATTTGAAGAGGAAAGATCACTCTCCATGGCATCCATCATCCTTGTCTTTAATGCTTCAATTGGATTCTCATCTTCGACGATGCTTCCCCTCAAGGTCTCCAAGCTTTTCAAAGCCTGTTTCGATTTGCCGCCGATTATATCTCCCAGCAGTTCAGAACTTTCGTCAAGCAACTTGGTAAGAGGTGGAGGAAGTTTCATGACTTGTACACGAACGACACACCTGCCATTTGGTGTTGTTTTCTCTACATAGTCAGAGCTTCCAGTTAAAAACTTCAGATTCTCTAAAGGATTAGTCATCTCACCCTCGATTGTCTCCATATAAGAGACAAGGGGAGGAGATACTTCCAAGTTCACCTTAGCAAATCTCTCCTTCAGATCCTTTACACATCTCTCCAGATGAACTTCTCCAGCTGCAGCAAGAACATGCTCCCCTCTAGCAGAAACGGTGACCTCGACAAAAGGATCCGCACGATTTAAAAGCCGCAATCCTTTCATGAGTGCACCCATGTCAGCAGGATCGGATGGCTCAATCGCAACTTTAAGTGTGGGTGCAACTTGGAAAACCATACTGGAGAAAGGCCAGCAATTGAGTGTAGATGAAAGAGTAGCACTCTTCAATATGTGCTGACCAAGCCCTCGTATCGCAACGATATTCCCTGCCTTTGCAGAGGTAACTGGTTTCAGTCCTTGCCCCGCCATTAGATATATCGATTGCAGATGGGCTTCTTGGAGATGCTTCTGCTTTGATTCCATCTTCAGAGGGTCATATAAAGCAGAAAGCACAAAAACGCTCTGTCCAGCAAGGAGAACCCCACTAAAGATCCTGGCAAATGCAAGGAAGCACTCTCCGGAATCTCCCTCATCTGTAGGATTGTTCAAAATCTCTCCACGAGGAAGCATCTTCATTGGCACAGCAAACATCTTAGAAACAAATGCAACGCATGGTGCTGTGGGACTAGAATCACAAGTTTCAACAGATTTTCTCACAAGTTCTGCCTCAGAAAGCACGTCGGAACAATCCCCATTGTCAGAACTTTCTCTTTTAGGCAGCAGCCTTGATATCCGAAAAGACTGAGCAGAAGCAGGGTCAGGCATGCATTTCACCACCATCGATAAGATGGTATCAGCTAATGGAAGCCAACGGCTCATTACAGCTTGAAGCACGGCTTTAGGATCTTTGTTTTGCAGCTCGCGTGAAGGAATAGATAAATTGAAGTTTTTGACGACCTTCTCAATCAATCCTCTGTCTCCATCTGTTTCCAAACTACTCTGATACACCTGCCACAGTGGCTCCAGAATAAATTGCACAAACATAGGCCTCGCCTTTGCAGTATTGCTTACCCCTTTCTTGCCCACAACCATCTTCTTCTTGGGATTGAAGTAACGAGGGCCCCACAGTGCCCTTTGTAACGTGGCTGCACTTGCCCCGAGCTTTGAAGCATAGAGCTCTGCAAAATCACTAATCCCAAAACCCCAACCATCGAGGGCACAGGCAAATATAACATTTCCTTTGTGAGGTTGGAAGGTATCCTCCTCATCATCCTCCAAAAGCTCGAGAGCCTCATCGCCTACATCACTTAAATCACCAGATGGAGCAACTGAAAGCAAGGAATCCACATCGGATAAGTACTTTTCAGACTTGTAACCACTAACTATACCGTTAACCTCATGGATAATCCTCAACAATCTAGTATACGCTTCCATGGGACTCAACCTTAACTCGCATATCAGTCGATCCACCTTATTCAGAACGAGACACGGAGTCAACTTTTCAATCCATGCTTGACGCAGTACAGCATGGGTCTGAATGTGGACACCTTCCACTGCATCCACCAATACGAGTCCACCATCACTCAACCTAGCTGCTGTAGATACCTCACTGCAGAAATCCATGTGTCCCGGTGAATCAATCAAATTAACAGAATACTCCTTGAATTGCAGACCAATGGATGAGCTCTTCATAGTTATAGCACGCCGCTGTTCCTCATCCAAATAATCCATGAATCTAAGCCTACCAGCTTGTTTTGGATGAAGCACTCCCCCACCATAAGAAGCAATCAGATGGTCTGCAAGGGTGGTCTTCCCATGATCAACATGTGCGAGGATGCATATGTTTCGGACTAGCTTCTTATCAGTAGTCTCATCAATATTTGCCGGATCATCCTTCTCTCGAAGTAACTGAAACAGAAAAGGAAGCAACTAGCTTGTAATCACCTCTCCATAAAAAATTGGAAAAACAAAAACACTTTTCCAAACTCTTAGCTTAGGCCATCTAGTGACATGTCAACAGACAAAAAAACTCAAGCAGAAATTGGAGTAATTAAAAAACTCAAGTGAAATCCTATAGAGAGCATTAGAAATCCAGACATATCATTGATCCTTAAGCATAAGTTCATGAAATTTAATGCGAGAAGACAACATAACAGGAAATCTACCCCAACTTATAGATCATAATCAAAGTGGTTTATCACCATCATCAAAATTCAAACAAATAGTTGGATAAACATGATTATGCAGAAGATTCATTGCGTTTAAACTGATATTCATAACATTTCACAAATTATACTAAACTCATCTTCAAAATCAAGCTAGCAGTCCCTAAAAAATTAAATTCAAATCCAATTCCACGACCAGCAATAACAATCAAAGGTATAATCACAAAATCATAAGGTTAGGAAGATGATGAGCTCTTTTATACAATTTGTCAAACATATTGCAGGCACGAATATCATAAACTGATTTTCGAGAACTAATGAAGACTGCTTTCAACAATACGTCACACCAAACTACACAAAAACCGTAAAATCGAATTACCGCAGAAGGAGGCTGGTCGGGAACAGCGAATCCGGATTGAGCGGCGTCCATATATCCGGCGGCGAATTCTCACGGCGCCGGCGCTCCAAAACACGGTGCACAGAGAGTGTTCGATGAATGTTCCGCAATGCGAATCGTATTTCTTCCGCTTCTTTGAATGTCTCTTCCTCTTCAATCCTTTGTGATTTGGCTTCGATTGAGCGAATTCGGGTTTAAGCTCGCAGGCGTTGAAGGTTTAAGCTCCGAATTCGATGAAATGGAAGAATTTGCGATTTTTGACGACCAAAAACAGGTTTCTTTTCTTTGCAGATTCAAGCAAGACTTACTTTTTAATTAGGGCCAAAATTTAATTCCAACAAAAATGAAAAGGGCCGAAATTTAATAGGCCCAATTCAAGGCCCAAATATCCATTTGTGCTCTTTTTCTTTTGACGCCAAAATTCAACAACCACTTTTGCTCTTTTTCCTTTGAGGCCCAATATATATTATTGTTATAAAATAATATTTTCAATTTATGTATAGTATATATAATAATATAAATATACGTGGAAGTTTCTATATGTTTTTTAAATAATTATCAATACAATTAAATAACTTTTGAAAAATAAAAAAGTTTAAAATAGAAAATTTTAAATTGATTCAAATGAATAAGAAAAGAATGAAATACTCAATATTATAGTTTTAATTAGCTGTCCAATTTGATTCACAGTGTCTGAATAAGAATTTTAGTATTTCTTTTAGCAATTTGGACTTATTAATATTAGGTAGGGAAAGTGTTGAAAAGTATGGGATCATTGGAATGTTTATCTGTTTAGTGTTTACACTTATCAGATTTCACACTCTATATAATAAGGTAAAATGCAAACTAATTAATCAAACTATTTTCAAAATAATAATTAATAAGAAAGTTCCTCTAACTAACAGAAAGTCAAAAACCATACAACGTTGAATTTTACCATAATATTGTTAAACTAGAAAATCAGTTCTAAATAATTGAGCTACACTCACTAATAGAGTATAAGTAAAATACTTGATAAAGTAATACTAAATTAAAGGGTGGTTAAATGAGATTCGAAAAAAATATAACATAATCTTTTCCACAAATTATTTAAACTATGGCCAAGTGATCATAATTAATTATTCATTAAGTCAATTCCCAAATGTCCTTATCAGTACCAATTTCCAACCATATATAATTATATGTTCTTTATTATCACATCGTTTATTCATGATCACTAGCATAGCATGGCACATGATGCATGCAATCCATCTAAAAATATTTTATTTATATAATACTTAATTATCTAAAAGATAGGCAAAACTTTTATAAATAAATTAATTATAAGAAACTAAATTTAATAAAAGAAAACTCTTTGATAATTAATCATGAGCATGCATCACTATTTTTATAATAGTACTATAATTCTATTTAATTGCAATAAAAGTTGGCAAAGGTGTCACAAGAAGAGGGTGAAGGAAACAACCAAGTAAAGCTAGAACATAAAACAGAAGACTTTCAACTTAAAATATTTATTGAAATTTCGATCGTGGAAGTCTTCGTCAAATTAACGCTTTGTGGGCCAAAACCATGATGCAAAATTTAAATAATCAATGTTTGCAGTTTCCATTTGTTAATCGATCACAAAGCTAGCTTTAGTCATATTTAATAGAGTGAGAGACCATTTGCTTGACTTGTTCTAGCTCAAGCATTTAAATGAAGATTTTTATATATTAGGAATTTAGGAGAGAAGTAATTTTGTTTTATTTTTTTTTTTAAGAAAAAAGATGGCCGGCGGCGGCGGCGGAGGCGGCGGAGAAGAAGGGAGTTTGAAGTATACGCCGACGTGGGTGGTGGCGTTGGTATGCACAGTCATCGTCGCCATCTCTTTGGCTGCTGAGAGGCTCATTCATTACACCGGAAAGGTATAATATATATATATATATATATATATTTATCAACCATCTTTTTTCTTATTATTTAGAATGAATTGCATGTAAATACATAAATTATGCCACCAAATCTGACATTCTGGTCACTGGACACACGAATTGCCGTTAGAAAGCTCTCGACGATACAGTACTTATATTATGGTTGGGAAAAAAGTCTCGGAAGTCAATGTCTCGAAGATTTATATCATTGTTTTGTTGTCATGATTTGGGTTAATGAGTTGTGTATCATTAGAAAAAGTAGTTGTCGGGAGCTTTCTAATGATAGCTTCGAATGGTTGATTGGAGTCTGAATTGGGCTAATTTTTCTTTTTCTTTTTTAGAATTTGTGTACTTTTTAACCAATATCTTAAATTTGAGATGTTTATATGCAATTAACTCTTTTATTTATTAATAATAATTTGTGTACAGCTATTGGTGAAGAAGAAGCAATGGCCCCTTTTTGAGGCCTTGCTCAAGATCAAAGAAGGTAGATGAGAGAAAGGGAGATAAGTGTTACTATTTTATATTTTATTTTTTTGGAAATAGAGATAAGTGTTAGTATTTAATTGATTAGGTTAATTAATTTGCAGAGTTGATGTTGTTGGGATTCATTTCTCTGCTGCTGACTGTTTTCCAAGATAGAATCAGCACAATATGCATTGCAAAGCATTTAACATATGAGTGGCTTCCCTGCAACAAAGATGAAGATGGCGGCGGCGGCGGCAGCGGTGGCGGCGGCGGCAGCGGTGGCGGCGACCACCGCCGCCGCCTTCTTGCAGAAGCAGCAGAAGCTGGCCACTGTGAATTAGAGGTTATTTTCTTGAAAAGGGGATTTTATTTTATTTTTAATTTGGCCAATTATCACTTTATTCTTAAACCATTTTGGTGCTATAAGATATGAATTATACCATAAACTATTGGAAATGTTTTTTTATATCATGAATTATCGATTTTGTATCAATTGTATGCCCCGTGTCGTGAATTTAACAAAAAAAGTTAGAAACCTTATATGGTTTCTCATAAAAAAAATTGAAAAAATATTGTTAACTGAACGGTGGCAATCAAGCGAGTTATATCGACTTTCTGAAGCCGAAAAGTAGACAGAGGTACAATTGGTGCAAAATCGATAGCTCGGGGTTTGAAATAACTTTTTCTATATAATTACCCGTGCGAAAATAGTTTAAATTTTAAAGTGATATTTATTGTTTAATTTGTGATTAATTTGTAACACAATAATTGCAGGGGAAGGCTCCATTGTTGTCTCTAAAAGCATTGCATGATCTCCACATATTCATATTTGTGCTAGCTGTGGTGCATGTCATTTTCTCTGCTCTCACAATTCTCTTTGGAAGCTTACAAGTATGTCCCTAAAAATAATTCTTCTCTATGATTATTAATTCTTGATTCTAAAATTTGATTATTGGTTCTAAGATTTGAGTCTTGTTGTTGGTAGATTCGCCAATGGAAGCATTGGGAAGATGCTATCCAGAAGAAGGAAGCCGATCCGGAGCAAGGTACGTAACGTTAGCATCTCGTCCCATTCCCACTTAGTATATAAGGAATTATTAATTTACAAATTATATGGGGTCTATAGAAATACTGAAATCAGTATCATCTTATAAATTTAGCACCCTATCCCCGAGTCGGCACCGACCTAAATTATTATTTATTGAGAATTTATTAAATAATTGAGTATTAATTTATCGAGTTTCTACTATAGACCACCCGAGTTAAATAATTATGATAGTTTGGTATTATTAATATTATATTATATGCAGGGCAGCAACCAAAAGTGACTCATATCCATCAACATGATTTCATTAGGGGGAGGTTTCTTGGCATAGGGAAAGACTTAGCTCTTTTGAGTTGGCTTGTGAGTTTATTATTTATGTTACAAAATTTCATTCCATTTTTTGCTCAATTTAGCCTCATTAATTGTTTGTGTGTATTAGCATTCATTTTTCAAGCAATTTTATGGATCTGTGAATGAACTAGACTACACCACTCTCCGACGTGGCTTCATCAATGTAAGCTCGCTACTTACTATGTTTAATGCAAGAAACTTGATTTATGGCTTGTCTTGACAATGAAAAAGTTTCCTTTTTCAGAATCATTACAGAGATAATCCCAAGTTCAACTTCTACAAGTACATGGTTCGTGCTCTTGAAACCGATTTCAAGAAAGTTGTCGGAATAAGGTTTGTCTCATCTTCAATCTACAAACTTGTTCGATGGGGTATTCGGTTAAGTAAATTAGATATGATTAGTCTTATGATATGTTTGTTCGGTTGGATAAATTGGGCCCACAAATTAATCTTGGGATAATGTCACATAGGATTAGTCTTTTGCAACCGATTGCAAGAAAGTTGTCGGAGTAAGGTTCATCTCATCCTTACCACGCCAAACTTGTTCGACGGGGTGTTCAGTTCAGTAGATTAGATATGGTTAGTCTTATGATATGTTTGTTCAGTTGGGCGGACCGGACCCGCAATTTAATCTTGGGGACAATTTCACGTCGGATTAGTCCTGGCCTTACACATAACTTCGAGTTAATTTAGTCTTGAGTAACCGAACACTGCTGTATATGAATTTGTTCTTGATTTTCTCTCTCACCTGCAGCTGGTATCTATGGATTCTTGTGGTACTTTTCTTGCTGCTGAATGTTCATGGTAACTTATCAATTCCATTTCCACCAAAATTTGATCCTTCAAGTTTCAAGAATGGTGGTTTATATATATAATATAAACATTTTTGCAGGTTGGCATGCATATTTTTGGATTGCCTTTGTGCCCTTGATTGTGAGCAATCATACTCATCACTCCCACTTCTCATTCTCCCATACAATTAGTCAATTTTAAGTTAAGGTTGGTTGGTTTTGGTAGCTTCTGCTTTGTGTTGGAGCCAAACTTGAGCACATCATCACTCAGCTAGCAAGGGAGGTGGCTCAGAGGCACGTAGCCATACCCGGGGAGCTCGTGGTGAAGCCGTCGGACCATCACTTCTGGTTCCACCGCCCCCGCCTCGTCCTCCTCCTCATCCACATCATCCTCTTCCAGAACTCGTTCGAGATCGCGGTTTTCTTCTGGGTGATGGTCTTGTTCGGCTTCGACTCCTGCATCATGGGCCAATTCGGGTACATAATCCCCCGCCTCATAATCGGGTAAGCGCACGCTACACATTAGCTCTCGGTTCATGTGATGAAAATATGACACGAACGCGTCGTCGTGTTGCTGTATAGGGTGATGGTGCAGCTTCTTTGCAGTTATAGCACACTTCCACTATATGCTATTGTTGCTCAGGTACTGTATATGTTATGAATTTGAATCTCCAAGAATTTAGGGATTTTGGCCTTTTGGGGTTTTGTGACAATTTTCTTAATTTTTGGAGTGAAGATGGGAAGCTCATTCAACAAGGCTATATTTGAAGATCACATACAAGCCAAGATCACTGGTTGGGCAAACAAGGCAAAGATGAATAGGAAAAGCGTCGACGGCGGAAACAAACGGTCTCCGTCTCCATCTCCGCCGCCCACGACACCACCGGCCCAGGAGTCGGCCATGGATCAAGGCAGAGAAATAGAAATCCAAACCATTACTACCCCATCAAATGGTCAGAACTAGGAATTGTATATCAAGATTTCTCAATATTCAACAATTTTATAGCAAAAAAAGAAACATAAATTAACATATGTGAGTATTGAGGTGTTACAATTATTTGGTGAGGAAGATTTTGTTCACAACATCCACAGGCAGTGCATAAGCTGGATCTATAGCTTTGAGACCAGAATATTCAAGAAGTGAAAGACCTAAAAATTCACCATAAAAGTTTACTTTGTGGCAAAAAAAATAAAAATAGAAATGAGTGAATTAGCTCAAAATCTTACCAGCAACACCAAAGTAGGTGTGGAAGACATCAACGGCATCATCAGGCCGATCTGAGATTCCGCCATTCTCTTTATCCTACATCATTCAAGAATAAACACGGTGTCGAAAATCTCAGTTACATTGCTATATGAATAGAATTTTCAATCAGAAATCATTCTCCCCAAACCTGGCAGTCCAAGATGAAGTTAACGAGCTTCTTCTTGTCGATCCAGTGGACTCTATCGATCATAATCAAACTACTAAGAACCCACCACGAGTAGCATACCTGGAGTTAAGAACAAACACTCAATGAGGACACTATTCTTGAAGATTGTCATTAAGTTATACAATCACTCACGTCGGGAAGCTTCTCGGGACGCCCGTTTAGGCCTCCCGACTTGACCTGTCGTTCACATAGCCACCATCCGAGGAGGTCCTTGTCAACATGATGTAACGAACCAGTGATAGCAAGAGCTCCCACGCAACAGAAAACTGTAATAACATCTCAACATCAATAACAAACTCATCACTTTTCAGACGCAGCAAAAATCGAGCCACAAGAATCAACGAATTCAGGCAAGCTGCTAACCTCTCAAAAATTAGAACAACCAATAGCTCATTTATTCAGTTAAGAGTGCTACATGATTAGAATTTAGACAATTTTGCGAGTATTTGCAACAACTAAAGACACGAAACGTACTTTGCCCTGCATGAGATTCTGCTCCCGGCGTGCATCCAAATCCGCCATCCAAGTTCTTGCAACTAACAATGTACTCAACAGCTTTTTCGACGTTTATTTTATCCAAACGCTGTAGTAGTGCGAGAGAGCATATTGCAATATACGAAAATCTGAAAATATAATAAGCCTCGTTATTCCACAAAATATATCATTCCGATGCAACAATTACCCAGCCTTAAAAGAGCTGACGAGCAAAGAAAGCATACCTAGTGTCTATTTCACCCCAAATGTCACCGGAAAATGATCCATCTTCATTCTGTAGGCTTGCAATATCTAGCTAGTAGGTTAAGTATTTATCAAACTTTATTTTTTCAACTATACTAACAGAAACACGTGTGTGTAACACTCTATGCAAATACATAATAGAGATCACCATCTCTCACAATCAATGTTTAAGCTTAACTCCACAGGCCAACTTCAAGAACTATAGACTGAAAATATATGTAATTAAATTAAAAAGATACAATCGGCAACCTTCTCGATATCAAGAACATCTATCTTGTCAAATAGAGCTAAAACTTGAATAGCACTTAGAGTGTAGAGCAGGTGAGGATCATGCCCTACATTACCCCCAAAGCCACCTGCACGAGCCAAGGCACGGAACGATGATGCAAATTCATCGGAACCACATTGTTCGACATATAATTTCGACTAATATACCAGTCTAAGACAAGACTTTTCTTGCAAAAGCTCAAGCCAGAATACACACCGGATTCATGCTGACATTCCATGACCCACGAAACAACCTCGTCTCGATCGACTGCATCGAGCTTTCCTAAAACATCTAGAGTAGTCAATCCCCAATAAGCACCGTTCAACCTCAGATGCTCCATCACCACAGATGCAAAATCATCTTTTTTCTGATACAAAAAGGTGCCAATTATGATTATAATAAATACCTCAGCAATTAAGAAAACCCCCAATTCTTCTACATATTTAGAACAGAGCAAAGGAAAAAAAACAAGGTCCAATCAAATTGAGGTAGAAATACTCGACATACAATCTACAAACTAACAATGAAAATGAGGCCTACCTTTTCAATTGATAAGATGTATTTGATATGCTTTTCAACCATGAGCTCCCCCATTCTGTCAATAATTCAAAAAAAAAAAAAAAAAAAAAAAAAACCTCAGTAATACACGAGCCCGACATTGGCCGCGGCCAGCAGCAGCGCCCAGGCGAGGCAGGGCCTGACGAGATCCCCGGCGATGGGGTTCATATCCCTGAACGCCCCCGCGCAGCCCGCGAGCGCGGCGAGCAGCGCCGCGCACACGGCGAGCCCGGCCCGGCCCGCCCCGGCCCCGAGCACGAGCGGGTACCAGGCCAGGCCGAGCCCGAGCTGGGCGAGGTACAGCGCCAGCGCCCCCGGGCGGCGGTGGAACCCGCCCTCCGCCCACACGAGCCACGCCGCCAGCCCCGAGAGGAAGGCGGCGCCCGCGCCGGCGGCGTGGAGGGCCCCCAGCGGGGGCGCGTAGAAGGGCCCCTCGAGGGCGGCGTAGCGCGGGGAGGAGCCGAAGAGGAAGACGTCGAGGAGGGCGAGGGAGAGCGGGATGGCCACGGCCACGGTCAGGGACTTCAGGCCGCGCCGGGCGGCGGCGTTCTTGGGTTTCTTGCGGTTCATGGCGTCGTTGTCGTTGTCGATGTCGTTGTCGGCGGCGGCGGATTGGGGTGGGGGTTGTGATCGGTGTTTGAGGTCGGGGGAGGCCATTATGGGGTGGGGTGGGAGGTGAAGGGTGGGGAGGGAGGGGCGGGGGGGATATGTAGAGTGGAGCGTGATTAGCTGGAGGGGAGGGGTGGGGAGGGGGGCCACGTGGCGGGGGAGGTGGCCACGTGGCGGGGCGTTGACACGTGGAGGATTCTGGGGAGTTCGGGGGTGGGATGAGCTGCTGACTGGCTATATTATCTATCACGTTCACCGTTGACCGCCCTTTCGATTCTCATCGCCTTACGATATAGGTAAACGTAATCTATCGTATTTTAATTTAATTATATAATTGCTAGGGATGAATATTCGGAATTTTGTCCGATCCGATCGGAAAATTCGAATTTTGCCTAAACTTTGATTCGATATGAATTCGAAAATTTGATTTTTAAATTTAATAAATTCGATTCGATCCGATTCAAAAAATCTGAAATTCAGCTATAATAAATCCAAAATCTCAAGTTTATTATTTTAATATAAATAAATAAATAAGTTTATATATATAACATATATTATAACATAAATTAAAATTATATATAATAAAATATATAATATTATATATATTTCGGATTTCGGATTACAATTAGCCCGATCCGATCAGAAAATTCGAAATATGTATAAAATTTGAGTTGCCAAAGATTTATCGGCGTCTACATGGAGCATCTATATCTATTTTTGAATGAAGTCGTGGTGGAACTTCTACACGGTAACTTCTTTTTTTGCAGTCGCTTCTAATAATCACTTTGTATGTGCATGCATATTTTGAAGAATACATGATTAATTTTTTCAGATTTAAAACATTAATATGATTACTATTTGGTCATGTCTATAATACTGTTACATATTTTATTAAATTTATTTAATTCTATTATAAACTAATTATAACGTCAAATAATTCCCGTCGGATTTTGACCGGCCACTTACTAGTTACTGTAATAATAATTGAGATTTCAATCTGAACCCCAACTATCAGTCTATCATTCTATACTTACCTATACGAGAAACTAAGATATATTCCCAGAATATTCATATACTTAAATGTGCTAAAATATTCATGTATTAAAATGTCCCAAAATATTCATGTAGATACTAAAATAGTAAAATGTCTTAATTATTAATTAGCATCAACAATATTAAAGTAATATCTGAACTTATATGGAGTGACATTAAATATTACTACACTTAGTTCTTGCTACCTGGTGAAATCAGTTACTAAGTCGACAAGAATTAACGGTTCTATAATATTTAGTGTATCAATAACAACTAAGTTTCTTTATTTTTCTTCCAATAATTAATGTTACAGTCAAATGTTTTATGTACATGACACCATGAGCTGAATCAAATATTGTCAACGTGATATATTCAAAATCGGTATGGTATATTTACAATGAACCAA
Source organism: Salvia sclarea (assembly GCA_036873715.1). Lineage (NCBI taxonomy): Eukaryota > Viridiplantae > Streptophyta > Magnoliopsida > Lamiales > Lamiaceae > Salvia > Salvia sclarea. The sequence goes on from JAYJMF010000080.1 coordinate 2,668,405, forward strand.
GCCATGAAAGTAGAAGAAAATGGAAAATGGAAAATGACAATTAAAATTGACAGTAAAAAGAGAAAAAAAAACGTGGCTGGAAATGAAACAGGGACTGGAAAAGGGTCGTTTTCAACGCGGTCGTTTCGTATGTTTTCAAACTCAATTCAAATCTCAATCCAATTTCAAAGCCGTCTTTCTCTGAAAACACTTTATCTCACTCGCTAAATTCCTACATTTTCTACTTACACTATCATCCAATTTTATATTTGCTCAAAGGTTTTATAAAGGAGTTCTCACTTCTGTAGAAGTCACACTTCTTTTATTTATATTTTTTTAATGAACTGAAGTTATGTATGAAAATAAAAGTCAAACTTTTCATTCATGGTTTCAAGCTTTTGGTAGTAGATAGTGTATGATTTACAATTTCTAAATGCATCTTTTCCCCCGACTATATTTTTCTGTGTGTAAATCACTAAGCTCTCGATTTTATTTTACTTCAATTTTCGCATTGATTTATCCACACCCTTCTTTACAATTTCATATGTTTTTTTTAGTTTTTCTCAGTACATACATATATAAATTCAATTCAATTGAGGTCTCAATGTAACACTAATTTCATAAGTTTTTATTAGTCATACATGTATAAATTAAATTTATATGAGGTCTCGATATAACATTAAAACCTATAACTTATTTTGGAGTATGAAATTTGCTCCAACCCAACATTAAACACAAATTCAAAATAATTTCTTCTTACTTTTATCCCTCCTCCAAAGTCCAAACCCATATTTGAGTTGATAATATTCAAATACTCAATCATTTTTTTCAAAAGTAGTAGTTGTAAATACATACGAAGAATAATTTTTTAAATTTTAGTTTGAATTTATAAATTGAAGTAGAATTACTATTTAATGTAAGAAAGTTTGAGATAGTGACCATACATATATAAAAAGTTATTGCTAACCACACAACGACCTAATATAATCATAAATAAAAGAAAAGATAAAGTAATCCAAGTGTAATTAAAACATAACCCGACATAATACTATAGGTGTTTCTAATTTCGCTACAAATGCGTATATATATGTCCCAGTTAATTAAAAATACAATTGCAAGTTTTGAGCGAGCATTTAAAACTGGAAACGTGGTTAAAGCACATATTCGCCGTTTTAATAATGATAATAATAAGTAAAACGTCAGCAAAGAAAGCGTGAAGAATCCTACGTGTATTGTCCTTTTCCAACACATTCGTACGACGCATGACTTCAAAATTCAGATAATTTTCAAACGACTATTACCAGTTTAGGTAAATACGCGTCGTTTAGAATTTTCATTTGACCCGTCTGGGACTAACTTCAACGACTGACAGCGATCCACTCTTTCCATGAGACACTCCAAATCCTCTTATATAATGTGTTTAGATCTTAATTAATCGTCAAATATTTGACCATAAACTAATCAAACTCCTTATCAATTCAGTCAAACTCAGACTGTTTGGGACATTAATTTTATTGTCGGCATTTGTATTTTGCAAATCTCATCGTTGTGCATTCATCCTATCTGATTTTCGAACTTTATTAACTCGTGAGTAATGGGGGACGCAGAAAAATATTAACCTTCGTAGGGATTATGTTTTCTAAATTTATTTTGACAAAATAATTATGAAGATATTTGATTCATTGGTAGGGGTTTTTGCATGATAATTTGTACAAAGTTCAGATAATTTTAAGATTATATATATATATATATATGAATAACTTGGGATAGGCTTAAACCCCTCCATAGATATATATATATATATATATACACACACCAATGCTAGTGAGTTAAAACAATATTTTCAAACTAATGCACATGATTTAAGGGTAAAATAACACTTTAAATAAACAAATTACTGTATTTCTTTAATTTTAGAATATAAAGGGACTATTTTCATATATATAATCCATTAACTATTTTAAGAATAGATGAACTCGAAAATCTTTTTTCCCAAATATAATAGTAAGATTTGAACTCGTCACACTACGAGGCCATCCGACGCAGGCTAAATGCTACTTGGTGTTTTATTCTATAATAAAACACCCATGCACAATTTATTTTGCAACCACTCCTATAATTTTTTAAAGCTTCTGGAGTTCTTTATATGAATGCGACTCAGTATTCTAAATGAGCTTTCGTTGTACTTTCACCCTTTATATGCTTTAGTATTGACTGTAGAAGATTGTAACAACATATCTTATTTTATTCTTAGCATCTTGTGTGCTTTATGAGCTTTTGAGTTTTCTAATCCAAAGGGAATCTAAGTTACGTGTTTTCTAAATTCTTTACATGACCACATGCATTATTTTATTAAAAATGAGCATTCTCGTATTCTTAATTTTAAGCTAGTTAATATATAAAATATTGATGAATAGACATATAGTCTATAAAACCATGTCAACATTCTTTCCATAGACCATGTGTTTTGAAATCAAAGGTAACCTCGGACTTTAGACCCAACTTCATCTCGATAAATTAATTTCCAATTTGTTGGAATGTTATTTATTTATAACATATAACGAAATAAAAAGAAAAAAAAAATCTGCATTAAATTATATTAAAAAATAAATCTCAAGTAATTAAACATTCAATATGTTGGATCTCATTAATACCTTGTAAGAAAAAAATACTAATACTGGAAAAAAAGTACCATCGACAAAATAACAATGAACCAAGTCCAACAAAAATGACAATGTATGTGGGGACGTCAATAAGCCTACTTACCGAGTTGCTTGTTTATTTAGTTTGGGCCAATCGAAATTTTATGTTAGGAAAATTACATATAATGTCCTATCGTATGAACATTTTTATGTCCATGTCCTAACCTAAGCATAATTGCAAATCAACCCATAACGTATGTAATTTTTTAATGTGTGTGTCCTAATGGCCGGATTCCGGCCAACTTGCCTAGTTGGCACGTCGAAAAACCAGTAACCTATCCACGTAGCATTAAATAATTAAAAAAAAAAAAAAAATGTAAATCGACACATGGCATCAAATATAGAAATAAAAAATTAAAAAAAATATTATATTATACTTATGGCATTAAGTTTTTTTATGAAAAATGCAAATTTTCCCTTAATTTTTTTATGAGAAATGCAAATTTAATTATACATTTTTTAAATTGTACACATGGCATTAATTTTAAGTTGCTTTTTGGGGGGCGGAGAGGCGTGCGGCGCGGCGGGAGAAATCGGCGCAGTCCATGGCGATGGCCTAGTGGAAGAGGGAGAGGTCGTCGAGCTCTTCGGGAGGATTCACGGCGCAAGGAAGAAGAAGAGGCCTGCAAGAGTGAGGAGAGGAAGTTGGGGAAATCGCCATTGCTGCTGCTCAATTTCTTCTTCTTCTTCTTCTTCTTCTTCTATTTTATTGTGTGTGTGAATTTGTGATTTTTTTTGGTTAATTAAGATGCTAATTTGGGGTTATGAGGTTTATGGCGGAAGAGATTGAGTGGGATTTCATGGCTGTGGAGGCGCTAGGGTTCCGAAGGTGGCGATTTGGTGGTTTTGGGTGGTTTCAAAACTATACACACATACATTAATTTTAATTTGCATTTTTCATAAAAAATTAATGCCATAACTATAAATTAGTATTATTTTAAATTTTTTATTTCTATATTTGATGTGCGTCAATTTACATTTTTTGGTTTTTTTATTTTAATTATTTAATGCGACGTGGATAGCTTACTGGTTTTCGGACGTGCCAATTAGGTAAGTTGGCCGGATTCTGGCTATTAGGACACAGACATTAAAAATTTAAATACGTTATGGGTCGATTTACAATTATGTTTAGGTTAGGACACGGACGTAAAAAGGTTCATACGTTAGGATATTATATATAATTTTCCTTTTATTTTTCATGCAATAAATTTATAATCCTACTCCTAAACCTTCTATCTTCGATCTAATTAACCGGTATGAAAAATTACCTAGCACACTTGTAATAAATAAATAAGGCATGTTTTCACTTCTTAGACACTTAACTTCATACTAGTATTTTTCCTCGTGCGATGCACGATATTTTTATTTTATTTTGTATTTGACATAAATAATAAATCAATAATGATGTTTAAAAATTAATTATAAGTTTTTAAACTTACGAACATATGTTTATTTATAATTCATAAATTAAAATGTAA
>JAYJMF010000080.1:2672663-2720948 GCA_036873715.1 Salvia sclarea
CCCCCATTCTGTAAATAATTAAAAAAAAAAAAAAAAAAAAAAAAAAACTCCATTAGTTACTTCAAGTTTAAAACATCAGCTTACAAACACATCTACAAATAAAAGTGTGCTCAATTCAGTAAACCAAATCGAACAAAATCCATAACCTCGGATACAAGACGAGCGGGAAGAATGAGAAATTGGAAATTTCAAATTGAACAAAGATTAAAAGGGGGAAATGAAATTACAAGAAATTCGGAAACAATAGATCGTGATTGAGATTTCTCCAAGGATTTGGGATTTGAGCTCCGAAGTCGATCGCTGCTGATGGAAGAAACTGTGATGTCGATTTCAAACAGGATTCATTTTATGTGGAATTAAGGCCCAATTTTTGGAATTAATTAAGGCCCAAATGTAATAGACCATTCGTTGCTTTATAGGCTCAAATTAAGGTCCAATATGTATCGCCAACTATAAAATAAAATTTTCAGCATAAAAGAATATTCATATGAAATATTTCCACATAATATAATTTTTATATGTTCTAACTATTGAAGTATCTCCACCAATTTTATTTTTATTATTTTTCACAAAGAAAACTTAATATTACATTCCCCTAAATTTGCTACCGTTGCATTGCACCATTATTAGTAACTTCATGCAATAATTATATTTTAGAGTATTGCAAGATTCAATAATTCTATTTTTCCTATAATAAGTTCACGCAATAATTAAATAATTGTTTCATTATTGATAATTCTATTTTCTTATAATCTATATATATTTATATAACATAAATAACAGCTGTAGATGTCCAAAAATAATAACTTTTACGTTTCTATTGAACAAACTCATTCAACTATGCTGTGCTGAGCAACATTGTGGGAGATCGATCATACACGTCAAAAAGATTACTCCCAACCTTAAAAATTGCTATCATTCACTCTAATAATACAACGTTCGAGTCCATCGTGACACGTTTGAGTTACAACGTTTTGAGCTTCTCTTCGATGAGTTCGATGCAGCGGTAGAGCACCAGCTCGACGGGGTTGAGGGCACACATCGCGTAATCATCATCATCGTCGTCTCCTTTCACTCTTTCTGCTAACGCGCGTAGTGGGAGAAGCCATTCCTTCATCACTTTCTGCAATTTCTCCTTCGATAATATCCCACTGCGGTTGGAATTTCCTGCATCGGTCGTAGATGAACGTTTCATCGCGGGCGTTTTAACCATCACCTTGTGATTAAAGTATAAACTCGTGCTTACCTGTTGATTCAGTGATCAGTATATATCTGTATAGATTGAGAGCCGATAAAACCTGCAGCACCGGGAAACCAATAGGAGACGGATTATTACGTTGCAACACACGGAATTACAAGCACAGAGATGAGAGAGGTTAACTGCATCACTATCCTCGGGAAGGGATGGAGGTCCGCCCCGTGGAGGCCTAAGAACCACCTCCACCAATTCTAGCACGGATGGGTTCCAAAACGATGTAGCTTGACTGGCTTCATTTTTCGGGACAGCGTTCATTTTGACCATTTCCAAGCGCATTTCCTCTCTGACACAATCTAGAAGTATTCCAATCTGTAACCCGGAGGATCCAATTCTCGACATCAGTATTCTCGGTTTGAGAGGCTTTTAACAGTTTTGCGTGCTTCGAGATAAGTAGTAGGGCTTACCATAGAAGGAGAGTTGCTATTCTTGATCAAACCCATCAAGACATCAAATCTCCAAGGAGTTGGAATATCTGCAAGCGCCTGAATTTCATAAACAACAGATCATGCCCATGGAAGTATACAATGGAGAGGGTATTGCAAGTAGCTTATGAGAAGGGATATGTTAGCGAAGACGACTCGTCACATAAGAATCAGTCGTTATGCACTGAAATAGCTTCATAGCAACAAGATCAAGAATTTTATTTGTCTGTGACTACTACCATTCTGAGCCTGCTAGAACAAATAGCAGGCTTAAAAAATATATCTTGCCTTAGAGAAAAGATAAATACGATATTAGTTTTTTGCACTAGATAATATGACCATCAAATCGCAGTGTTTTTGAGAAATCATTAGAAGCATCCTCGAAGAGGTTTAAGCCATCAGAAATCTTACCTTCTTGAATGTCATAAATGCTTTCTTCCTTAGTGCAGAATCTGGAGCATACATGATAACCATTTCAACGGCCTAAGAATGAATATGTTAAATATAAATCGTAAAAACTTGAGAATTTATCTTTTGGAAAGACTTAATACAGCACCCAACCTACCTTCAAGCCGGTATACATAGTTGGCATGTGTGAAGAGTAGTCAACAGAACCATTGTCTGTGTTTGACACAATGCTGTCTATAATGGATGCAAGGAAGCCGATACCATCCCGCTTCAATGCCCATGGCAGGTTGGCATATGAGAATAGGTACTTCAACATGCCTACTGCCTCCCATCTTCTAGTCCAGTTACCTTTAAGTTCCGTTAAGACAGAGGTCATATCTGCTTTGGCAGCCACAGCAATCTCACTAGCCCGGAAGCCCCAAATCACTGGATCAGTCAGTAGATCGATATTAGGTAATGGCAACATCAACTAGAGAGAACTAGTTGTCAATTACCAACCAGCAAGTGCTGCTCCAAGCTTGACTTGAGAAAAGCAATCCACACCAGCTTCATTATCATCTGTAATTTTAGGTCAAAAGGATCATAATTATATTGCACAACAAAGAGAGGTAAGTTCTTACAATAGTTGAATCATGATATACTCATACAGGCAATAAACCTCACCTCCAACGACTAGTTTAGAGACCATATCAACCTCACGCCCTGTTATCAAACCAATATAAGACAAACCGCAATGGGGAAGGAAGTCAGACAACTGCAGCACCACAGGTTGACATCTCGATATGTCACTCATAATTCCATGTGAAACAAGAGCCTGCACATCAAGGGATTATGTATTATTACATGTATGATCAATGGCATTAAAACGCCAGGAGACGACTTAGTACAGCCAAAACTAGATTCACTTTGACAAGAATTGTCCACCATGATCTGCAAGATATATAGGCCTAACAAAGCATTGAGTTTCTTGTTGTCCTCGCCTTCCTGCCATATGAGACAAAAATATCATCGGAGAATCAGGTAGAGACACAAGATAAAGCTAAGAAAGCAGGACAGTCAGCGTTACGGACCAACTTCGCGCAGATTGTTCTTATAGAGAAGGCAATGCCAGTTGCGCTACGAAACAGTTTATCATAATCCGTGTCTTCATCATCCGACTTCAAGCACATGGTTGTCAAAACATTCAAAATGATTGGAACTGCATGTTTCACTTGTTCATAGAGCCGCCTCTGAATTAATATGATAACTGGCACCAGAAAAGCATGATGACTATTAAGACTCTTTCATGCACACGAAGATATCAAGGATTTCAAGCACTAATTGTTGCTAGAAACATGAGAATAGCATAATCCATTTTCAGGGCTTGGGTATCAGTATACAAAGGTTGGAGCAAACAGGACCAGTAGACTTCAACGGATTGATCGGAACATGTATGTAGATATATGTATACCTTTTGTGAGGCCACCAAGAAGAGGAATGAAGCAAGCAGGGACCATGAAAGGGTCGCTTATAGAAGATATTGCCTGACAATATGGAAAAATGTATAACATTTTACACATTTGATGCATCAAAAGCCAAATGCAAGTACTAAGTTGATAAGAAAAAAAGCTGCTATCGCATATTCACCACTTCTTTTTTAGAGGAAGATCAACAATTGCTTAAACTGACAACAATTCAGTAGCTAAATTCATGCCAAAATCGTCAAAACCATAATTATTATACCTCCAATAAAATCGAAAGCATCTCTCTCGGACTGCATCTCTCCACGAACAAATCAACTACACCTTCTGCAACCTCCAAACACCCAGCCGATACACAAGCAAACCGCGCCACAGCCTTGGGCAGCTCAAAAGCTAAAGCATCAATAATCTCCTTCAAAAAAAAAATTGAACATCAGGCAATGAAAATACAATCAATCTGCAAAGCAAAAGCAAGTACCTGTTCAAGCGCAGGCGCGGCCACGAATTGATGAATTTGAGCGACGATTTCAGCAGCCAACTCCTGCGAATACTGTGTCTCTCCTTCTACTATCGATTCGGAGATTGAATTGAGGAATTTCACGAGTTCCGCAATCGATTGCTCCGAGGTGGCGTAATCGCCAGCTGCGATCAGCTGCAGCAGGCAGAATGAGATGATTACTTGAATAATTTTTCAGCGAATTGAAGCGTGAGAAACGAAGAAGCGTGTTGCAACGTGACTTAATTCGCCATTACCGTGGAGCAGGAAGCTAGGGTCTGATTGAGAGTGGCGAGCACAGTCTCCATCTCCGCTGCAATGGTAGCTCTCTCTCTCTCTCCCTTCACAGAGGCATTGGGTTTTTTTTGTATTTTTTGAATAAGAGAAATTGGGCTTCAATAATGGGCCAAACGGTAAGTTCGCTTATCTAATGGGCTATTAAGAGCTCCACAATATACCAAAGCTCTTTAAAAGTTTAATCGATTTTTATTTTTTTCAAACAAAAGGTTTAATCCATTTAAATAGTTAGGAATTGTTTGGATTGCTTGATATATCTTAAAAGATTACAAATTTTAATTTAATTATAATATGTTTGGTTTGAACGGTTAGGCTTGTAATGAATAATTGGATTCATCTATTTAAACAATTATTTATCAATTCAAATTTTCATTAATTATCTAATCAACCTTAGATTCATAATACAAAATCTAAAAACTCTTTACTAAAATTGTTTGCCGTCTTATTTGCTCTTGAATTTTGGTGTTTTTGCTACACCATAAAAGATAATTTTGACGTGATGCAATATTTTAATTGTAATCATTCAATTTATCCTATATCATAATCAATCAATTAAAACACATGATTAAATCATTTAATCATACTCTATCGTATTAATATTTATCTATGACATCCACAAAACTAAATGCCTACTTGATATTAATATACTGCTTGAGTAGTGCAGATGAGGAAGCACAGCTTGATAAGACGTTCATCCTCCCACCGGTAGGTTGAAAATTCGAGATTCATTGCGTGGGAAGCTTAAAGTAATAATTTTTTCTTCTTTATTTCTTTCACATGAATAGACATAATAAATTAATAGTGAAGGAAAATATTATTTTATACATAACAATATAATTATCAAGAAATATTATATAATGTATACGAAAAGACATCTTATTTAAAAGATAGTGCTCCGTCATTTTTAACATATAAATATATATCAATTAAGATTTACAAATTAGATTGGAGATGTATTCTACATTATTAAAACTAGAAGTCGGCGTGGAATATTATATTATTTATGAGGAAAAAAAAAATCCCAAAATTCGTGAAAATAAATAAAGAAAATGAAAAGTGACTATCAATATAATAAAATTAAATAAAATAGTCCAAAGGTTGTGGGGTTGTGAAACAATGATTGGAGTGTGGGTCCCACAGAAGGAGGCAACCCTTTGTGGTGGTCTGCGGCGGCCAGCTGAACTGTCTCTTTCACGTTTCCACCATCTCTCTCTCTCTCTCTCTCTCTCTCTCATAGAAGCAAGCAGCAGAAGTGGAACATGATGAGTTGAAGTAATAAAAAGGGGATACTTGAAAAGGGGGAAATTAATGGAGTGTGAGCAAATCAAATCTTGTTTATAAAAAATCAAAGTAAAAATAGCAACTTTATTATTGCCAATAATAAAAACAAAACAGCTGAGGACCATCCACTCATACAAAGAGCCAACCATCCACAGCCTCTGCCCCCCTTCTGTGCCCACTCTCAATAATTCTTGTCTCCTCTCTCCCTCTCCCTTTCGATTTTCTCTTCATTAAAGAGAGCTCTCTGCATTTCTATTGATTTGAAAGTTCCTATCTTTCCCTAATTTGTGCCCTTGTTTTGGGGAATTGGTTGTGGTTTTGGTTTATTTCCACCGATTCCCGGCGTGGGTTCTTGTTTTTGTGAGGTAATTGTGTTGTTGATTGAGGTGATTTGTTGAATTTTTTAGGTTTTGCTGCTGGTGAATTGTTTTTGTTTTTTATGAATTTTGAGATTGAGGGTTTTGGGGTTTTCTAATTGTTGGGAATATTCATTTAGGGATTTCATTTCTATTTAGAGCCTGTAGCTCTGGATTTCTGGTAGGGAAATTGGAGTTATATGGTATTATAGGGATTTTGATTGCTAATTGAGGAGAACTTTGGATTATGAGATTAAATTGATGGAAAAAGTGAGATTCTTTCAAGGGTTTTGCTTTGGCACTTGGTTTAGATGCTTGGAAATGGAACCAGCAATGTGAAAAAAGAAAACTAAATCTTAGGAAAAGGGAAGGAAAGGAAACTGAGATGGTTGTTGAATTTGGGAGCCAAGGGTTAGGAGGTAGTGGGAATGAGATTAACTTGGAGGAGCCTCACTGTTCCGATATCGAAATGACGGAAATCGAATCTGCTGAGTGTGGGGTGTCGAATCTCAGCAACGAGATGGGGCGTGGAGCTGACGTTGCAGCTCTCAGCTCCGACAAGTGTGAGGCCGGCTGCCATGGCAATGTGATCTTCTCGAAGGATGTGGTTAAGGAAGACCTACACATGAGTGTTTCGAGCTGTGGTGCTGAGAGGCTTAAATGCAAACTGGCTGCCTCGGTTTCTGGTAGTGGGAGGAACGAGAGGAGGCTTAGCCGGCAGGATAGGATCGAGCTAGGGAGATTGTTTCAGGGGGCTGTGAGTTCCCACGATTGGGAGCTTGCTGAGAGCCTGATCTCGTTGGGAGACCCTCAGACTCTGAATGATGCACTGTGCATTTCGTTGGACTCGATATGGTTCTTGTGCTCGAAGCAGGAAATGTACGATATTACTAGAATGATCGAGAAGATTATTGTGAATGGTGCTTATGACTTCACTCGAGCTGCACTTAGGACCTCGTTTCTTGCTTCCTGCGTTTCTGCTTGCCAGAGTCGGACGATGAGTCTAGCAGACACTGTCTCTTTGATGTCGGAAAGGTACAGGACTTTTGCTTTGTGCCATTTCCATGTGCATAGTGATATAGAATTCTAAACATGGATGTTTTATGTGCTCAATCACTCTTATGTTATGATGCAGCAAAATGTTGAATTCTTTCGTATAGTATCAATTTGGCACAAATTTGAAAACTTTTTCTTGTGAGTTTGCACTAATATTCGTAATGAAAGACATATTGCTTTCAATAGAAATCTTAAGCAAAGCTCATGCCATCAATTTTGAGTAGGTGGTTAATTCTGCTCTGTATTATGAAAAAAAAATAGTAGTTCTTATATAAAATTTGACTTTCTATGTTGAAGTTGAAGAATCGGAGCTTTTGGTTAAAAATGCAATTGAGATGGGGTGGCTCTGCTTGCCTTTTCGGGGTTTTTTCATGTTATCGCTTGCATTTCGTAGCATTTCTTCCGAGGATTTATGATGAGCTCAATCACTCTTATCTTATGATGCAGCAAAAAATTGAATTCTTTCAAATAGTAGCAATTTGGTACAAATTTGTGAAGTTTTTCTTGTGAACTCGCATTAATATTCGTGAATGAAAGACATAACTCCGACAATATGTTTGCTTTCAATAGAAATCTTAAGCAATGCTGATTGTATTCAAGTTTGAATAGGTGGTTCATTCTGCTCTGTATTTTGATAATAAATATGTAAAATTTGACTTTCTATGTTGAAGAATCGAAGAGTTACTATTCGTGTTTTTTCATGCTATCGCTTGCATTTCATAGCATTTCTTCCGAGGATTTCACCTTCCCATCCTCACAGGTTGAATGAAAAGCTTCAGGAATGCAATGGAGATGAGGTTCTAAAAGCTGAGGCCGGTGCCAAGGTTCAGAAATTCACCGAGTGGGCTCTTAAATGCATAAGTTTCCACTCCCGATCGCAGGGAAATATGGACAAATTGTGTAATAAATCTTCTGTTGAAATCCATCTACAATTATCTGCTTTCAAGACCTTCCTCGATCTTGCTGGAAACCATCTTACTGGGAAGGAATTCTCGGAAGCATTTGATGCAGCTTGCTTTCCACTTACACTATTCTCCAGCACATTCGATCATGGATGGGCATCCGGAACATCCGCGACTGCAATCCAAGGGTTATTGGGCCTGCTGGTTGAGGGCGGTGCTGACAACGTTAACCAATGCTTTCTTGAGGCTTCTCGTTTCGGGAGCACAGAGCTCGTTCGAATGTTGTTGCAGGTATGTTATTCTACAGTCTTGTCATCATTTGAAGGTTTCATGCCGTCATAACAATTTTTGTCCATATTTATATTGTGAAGCATCAGTTTGCCTGTTGTTCTCGTTTCCTTTTTCAATTCATTCAACTATTGTGGCTAATATTGTATCTCAAACTGTCATAAGCCCCTCATACAATACAAAGACGTGCTGTTTTACCCCAGCTTGTAGTTTTTCGAATTCTATACTTTATCTGTCTTATTTTCCACGAAATTGATTTAGTTTCAGGTTTTGCTTTTACATACTAATAGCATCTTAAGCCCCACTCTCCGTCACCACCGTGTTCCTTCGTGCTAATCACTCGTTTATTTGTTTACATTTTATAGAAAGTTTGGTTTTTGACTTAATTTGGTGCACCAGATTGCTCAAAGCAACAGCTTGGATGTGGATGTCGACCTGGCCTTGGGATTCGCCTCTCACTACGGCAAAATCAGCACGATGGAGTGTCTAGTTGAGGAAGGTAACGCCATGGCGTTTCTGGGGCCCCTAATGAGAGCTGCGGAGAGGGGCTGCATGCCCGTCGTGGAGTGGTTCGTTCAAAGAGGTTGTCGAGACATGGAGCTCTGCCTGGCACTGACCGCCGCCATATCCAGCAGCCAAGTAGACGTTGCGGCCCATCTCCTTCCTCACGTCCCTCACCACGTTCTCGCTGCCCTCAGCGTCGAAATCCTCAAGGCCGCCGGTGAACGGAGCAGCGGGTCTCTCGACGGGGTGGCTTTCCTCCTCCGCTCGGACTTTCTCGGCGACCCCGTCGCCACCTACGCAGTCGCAGACAGCATTGCTCGATCCGATGACGAGGCAGTTGCTCCACAGCTCAGGAGTTTTCTCCGGGAGCATTGGTCGGAGGCAGCTTTCTCTGATGGATCACGGGAGGGGGAGGTGCACTTCTCCAACGTCGTTCGGATTCTGAAACGGGGCGAGAGCCCTATGTGCCTGCGGGACCTGCCCGGCCCGTTGGTCGTGGCGATGGCTTATCTGCCGTTATATAGAGAGTGTGCGAAGTGGGGCGGGAAGTTGCTGTCGCAGAGGCACCGGGGGCAGCTCGTCGATGCAGCTAGACGCCTCGGAGGTGGCGCGGTGCTCGACGGGCCGGGGCAGAAGAGGCAGCTTTTGGCTGTCTTGGAGCGTCACCTTCCTCCATTTTTGCTCAATCCTGCAAATGTGGCTTAGTGTAAATGGTAGAAAAGGACAACAACTTTTTGGTGCCTCATGTTATAGTTAATAATGGAAAAATTGGAGTTGCTAATCTCTTCTCTATGTGGTGATACTTAAATTATGTAGGAATGTGTTGTACAAGAATCTTATAATATAAAGAGAGGAAGTGTATCAAAGTAGTAGGCAATGAATGTGTAGTGTAATGTTAATGTATATTGGTCTCTAATTCCTTGCTCTATTCCCCACCATGCCACCTTCAAGTTTTTGATCTTGGGTCTTGAATTCACGATCTTTCAGTTACTCGAGAATGAATTCATGAGATCTTGCAATTACGCTCGTTTGGATGGTAGTTATGCCACGTTCGAGTTCTTGATTTTGGGTCTTAAATTTATGATCTTTCAGTCATGGGAGAATGCATTTACGATTTTCCAATCATGCTCGTGTGGGTAGTAATTATGTCACATTTGAGTTCTTGATCTTAGAGTCTTGAATTCATAATCTTTCAGTCACACGGGAATGAATTCATGATCTACCAAACACGCTCGTTGGAATAGTTATTATGCCACCTTCGAGTTCTCAATCTTGAGTCTTGAATTTACAATCTTTCAGTCATGAGAATATGAATTCATGATCTACCAAACACGCTCAATAGGATAGTTATTATGCCACCTTCGAGTTCTCAATTTTGAGTCTTAAATTCACAATCTTTCAGTCACACGAGAATAAATTCATGATCTACCAAACATGCTCGTTGGAATAGATATTATGCCACCTTTGAGTTCTCAATCTTGAGTCTTGAATTCACAATCTTACGATCACACAAGTTGTAACTCTACCACCTTCAAATTCTTGATCTTTAAATCGATCTTTCAATCAGTCTCGTTTGGATAGTAACTATGCCACCTTCGACTTTTTTATCTGGGGTCTTGAATTCACAATCTTTCCGCCAATCAAGATCTCAAATTTTAATAACCTCACAATCAGCTTAGACAAATTTTCAATCGTTCAATCACACTCATTTCTTTTCCTTGAATTTAATGTCACAATCTCAATAGCCTCGAATTCATAATATGTCACCTACATCGCCAATTCCTCTAAATTGCACATTCCAACTCTTGAAATCACGATACAACAACCACCAATTTAAATCCAGTGATGCCCATTTCATTGAATTCTCTCAATTAACATTCCTAACTACTGATCAAAATCTGATTCAATAAAAGATTATACACAAAATTAACATATATTCAAAAAAACAAAATCCACAAACATGATTTCAAAATTCGGTTGTTGCTAGGCGTAGGCGTGGGTGAGCTCTCTGCCGCCGAAGGGCATGACGGCGAGGAGCATGAGCACGGCGAGGATGAGAATCGGCAGCAGCAGCAGCGGCAGCGGCGGCGGTGGAAGCGGCGGCAGCACCACCGGCAGCACCAGCAGCGACACCGTCAGGCACACCAGCAGAAAAAGAGACTCCATTGTGAAATAGCGCAAAATCCTCTTCCCTTTCAATGGCCGCCGATTATTGTAATTACAATTATAATTATTATTGTAATTATAATTATAATTAGAATTTAAATTAAAATCCATCTTCGATCTTCTCACGCTCTTCAAATACTCATCTTGGAGGCTGATCATCTCCTTCGACAATGCCGATCTCGACCTCGGATTCTCCGAATTCATGGCGAAAACGGTCGGATTTCGATATTCTGACTCGAGCCCACCTCCCAAAATTGGATCTTTTTATGAGGGATCAGAACAGAAGCTTGGAATTTTTGATTGAGAGGAGATGGGTAAGGGCAAGATTCCAGTTTTCACACACAACACATAGTTGAGTTGAAACAGCAAGCAAGAAACACAGTTTCTCTTGAATTCACACAAAGCCCTTTTTTCTTGAATCTTCAATTTGTGGGTTTAGATTTCAAGATTGTTGCTTACAAAAATCCAATCTTGAAATTGGGGATATAGGCCCTTTAAATGAAGAAGTTGGGTCTTGTGGAGTTATTTCTATTCCTTGTTTTGGTCTGGTTTACTTGGGGTATGGGGGTGGGTGGGGGTAGGGTAGGGTAGGGGTGGTGGTAGGGGGGATGCAATTTGCTTTGTTAAGGAAGGGGGGGATTTGGATGGATCATGGGGTTTTGTTTGTTGTCTTAATTAATAAGTTTGGAGATGGGATACATGTATGCATGTAGGGTTATTTTATTTGTATATATAGATTTTATTGCATGATACAAGTAGCCCCAATTGTGTGTGTGTGTGAGAGAGAGAGGGAGAAACCATGGGCAAAGGAAGGGGATTGGGGGTGGATTCAGTGAATGGGTATGAGTCAAGTGGGGGCTATTGACAAGCAAATATTTGATGGATGGTTCAAACTAATCTAATGAATTTGAATTTTAAGGGCAATTGCCTTTTTCTCCCAAACCTCAAGGTTCTTCACCCCTAGACCTTTCACCCCTATTGTCTCTCTATAAAAAGAATTTATTTTCTGTTGTATCCTATTTACTATTCCCCCACACTCCCACTTGATTTGGCTCAAACTTTTTGAAGTATAATTATTTAGGCTTGTGGTTAAAATAGTAGGCCTATTAGATATTAGTCATTTTTATAGTAAATGAGTCGGGTTGTGAAATAATCTTAAACGAAATACATACCAAGTCAAATTGGATGGAGCGAAAGAGTTAGTGACAGATCTATTGAGTATTGAGGGCTACATTGGGCTCGAGCCCAATGCAAATTCCAGAATATTATTATATTGAATATGAGTATAATTTAAAATTAGCTAAATAATTTCAAAATTAAAAGAATTTGTTAAATACAAAAATATGGACTAATTATTAAGAAATTTATTATGTATTGTAATCTCACAAAGCACGACTTATGTGAACATCGAAACATTTTGTTATTTATAAAATTTAATAAATTGAAGTATTTATTTTTCAATCCACCCTTTTATCAAATTAATTTTGGATCCACCGATTGAGGGAGCAATATTTTACCTAACTATATAATCGAATTAGTCAATTCTCAATTTCCTAATCATTTTGGTCATTTCATACACAAAATTACAAGGGTATTAACAGCTCAATGAGAAGGAATTATCTTATCTCAAAAATTTCTACTATTAACTTTGCTTTGGAAATTTCCACTTTCTGTGTCTGTTCACAACTAAGTCATGAAATTCGGCTGCTTCCTCTTTTTTATACAAGAGTTTGCTTTTTCTTCTTTTCTATTTTTATTTTCATTCTATTGGGGTGTGCTAGTTTGGACTATAAAGTATTCAATTTAATTAATTCAACCATCAATTTAAGACCTACACAAAACTTGCTTGCCCCATATCGTACCTACTGGTCGTTACCAACACGAAATTCTCATCAATAAGTTAATAAAATTGAGTAATCAATGTGTCAAATTTTTAATTTTTATTTATTACTTGTCGGCGTAGGACTCTAACTTACC
Organism: Salvia sclarea; assembly: GCA_036873715.1. Taxonomy (NCBI): domain Eukaryota; kingdom Viridiplantae; phylum Streptophyta; class Magnoliopsida; order Lamiales; family Lamiaceae; genus Salvia; species Salvia sclarea. The sequence goes on from JAYJMF010000080.1 coordinate 2,685,535, forward strand.
ATATTGTGTCAAATAAACCAATATTCTTTAATTCAAATTCATTTATTAAATATCAAATCTAGCTCAAATAAGTTTATAATACAAATTGAGCGCTATACTTGTAGCTTCAAATTTTAATATTTAAGATGTAAACTCTTGATATACAATATCTTCTTAATTGGTACAAAACGTTTAAGAAATGGATATGTAAGCTGATAAAATAAATATTTAAAATGTTTTTATAGGAAGAATAAATTCGTTGGTTGATTTGTTTTACACGACTTTCACACAAATCAATTTCTTTATATAAATAAATTATTTTGCTTCTTAAAGAAGAATAATTAAAATAGTGTCCATTTATGGAAAAGTTGCGACCCCTAAAAAAGATGACAGGTCTGCAATCAGTGTCATGCTTGTATCACATATACTTTGCTGAGTCAGCAGAAGTTACAGATATTCTGACGTAATGTATTATTCATTTTTTATAAATATAGTAGTATAAAATAAACATTAATGATTATTCGAATTATTAAGTTCTGGATCATGCTATTATTCGGCTCCGGAAATGGGGGCCCATGCACTGCCGCCCCACCTTTGCTGCGGGTTTCGATGATATGAATTTTTGAAAAAAAAAATTATAGTACTATAAATTAAATATATAGTATAATATAAGGATATAGATTTTCATAGAATGAGAACTAAGAATTACGCATTAAACTTATAATTAAAAATATTACTGTATAATAATATTGATGTGCACGCATATTAAAATTAGATATGCATCCATTATATGCACTACATTAGCAATTTCTTTCTCTTATATTCGTAAATTATTAACAAATTGATAAATTAAATTAAATTCAGGTTTATTCTTTCTGTTAGTTTCAAATAGATAAATATTAATAAATTAAATTTTATTTTATATTATTTTATATTATTGTGTGTGACATATATGTGAATAATTAATGCCAATCATTTTCACCTATTTATTTAAAAGATTTTATTCTGAATCGAGCCCATTGTAAAGAATTATTCAGTGGGCACTGTAGCATATATAAAAGTGGCGCCCATATAGAAATTATTTAAAACCACGAAAAATGATTTAAAAATGATATACGTTTCACAGGACTAACTAGTGACTGCAACAAAAACTACTCGATATAATTGAAAAAAGACTAAATTAGGCATAATTTTTATGTAATGTTATCAAATTAGTCTATATGATTATAACTAAAATAAATATCTAAAACAAAAAAGAATAACATCAAGTTGACCTAAACATGATTGGTGCTTATTGATGGTGAACGATATATCATTCCTCTTATATATGAGTCCAATTTTTTTAATGATTCTTGCTGAAAAGATAGGTAATTGGGATGAATAAATGAAATATGATTTAAAAATAAAAATGAAATGATGGGATAGAGCCTATAGTTGTCAAACTTTGGTCCAACTTTGTTCGTCCATAAAATTTTACACTATGATTAATATTTCTGGTTAGATTAGACTTCAAAATTTCTACTCTGATAAATTTATGATTCGAGCCAATTTTATGGAAGATCCCCGTGGGCTCGAGCTGGGCCAGAAAGGGCCCAATTATCAAGTGGATGGCATGTGAGCAAGAAGAAGCATTCATGGTGGGCCTAACTAAATAGTTTAGATGCAACGAATAAAATTGCCACTAATATTATATATATATAATAAAAGCATTGTATTACGCATTTAAAACATCATAATAGATGAAAGTATTATTTTATATATAAAAAGGCATCTCATCACATGAAGCATTATCTTTTGCGTAAGGAATCGTAACGAATTTCAAAAGTCAATATTGATTATCAATTAATCAAGATAACGGATAAAATTGGTTCCTAGTTAACTTTATGGTTTGGGTTTCTGTTTGATTCCCTTTCTATATATATAAATGAATATATTTTGCTATTTTCGAAATTCTAATTCCTCGTACCACATACCATTTTCATTAAATAAACTCAAAGTTTCAAGATAATTTACGAGGGGAACTAGGAGGAAATTAAATAAAACATTGTGTGGTTAAGAAAGAGGGAGTCAACCAAATCCTAGTAATGGGTTTTAATAAATTAATTACACTCACTCCATCCCATATACATAGGCGTAGTCATCTTATTTTAGCTACATCAAATTTTTTTATTTCAAAAGCAAGTACATATTAGAATAATTCAAGTTCAACTACAAATAAATATAGGAGCATATATAGTTTGCGAAAGATTTCACATATATATAGTGTATATATGATTATTGATTTAAAAAATTGATAATTGCAGCACCAATAACTACAAAGTAATCGACAAATTAAAGCACATTTTGATATTAAATTAATTAATCAATTCACATGTATATATGTAGTGTATATGTATGGTGAAAGGGTCCATTTGTTTGTAGATGTTGGTGGTTTGGAATTATGATGCCTCTTCACCAACTGAAAGGGAAATAATATATAGGGCTCACCATTCCACTAATACCAACACAAATCCATCTATTTAATTATACTATAATTTAAGGTTCAAACTTTGATAACATGATGACATAAATAATCCTATAATATTTCAAATTGGAACACTAAATTGTACAAGTAAGTACGGCACCCGATCCAAATTGGAGTATTAAAATACATATTTCAAATAAATCAAGAATGCCACTAGTCTTTTATAATTTTATTAATAGCTAGATAGAGAATCTTTCACAAAATAAAGATGGTTTCTGAAAATTTGGATGAAATTAAGTCGTTCAGAATTATGAAGAGAAATTTAATAAGTGTAGAATTATTTTGTGATTTCCATATATTAATTTTATATATGAAGAGGGCTACAGCCCATTGATATATGTCTTTCAATTAAATCACATTTAAATGTATTAGGTCCACCATTCAAATATTCCTACATACAATATTCCTACATACAACAGACATAGATGAGATCATGTCTCAAAAATGGTTCCCTCTTCATTTCTTCAATTTAATTTATATTGATAAAGAATTTTATATGGTTGGCTCCAAAAAGCCCATTTGTTGGTACATTTTTAGACCAATTATGCACCTTCCTTCTATTAAGGCCCAACAAGGAAATTGCATGGAAACTACATAAAATAAATGCACTACCTTAATTATTAAGATGTTGAAAGATGTACTATATACTTGGCTAGTAAATATTTTGTACCAAATGACTAACTCCATTAATGATCTTCATAACATAATAATAATAATAATAATAATAATAATAATAATAATAATAATAATAATAATTATTATTATTATTATTATTATTGTCAAATCCGTTGTAACTTGTAACGTTTTTACAAATTATTATGACATAAACGTGAGGTTTACCTGATGCATATTCAGACGCTTTTGACTCCTAAGTAACGTTAACATCATTCTCATATTAATTTAACAAATAAACCCATACATTTGTTTAACCGAATTATTGTTGAGTTAGGAATGCAAAATTGCATATGATGATTTAGTTATAGTTTTGTTTCTTTGATCGTTACATAAGCACAAGCTGAATAAGTATTGGATAATGGAATATGCTCTAAAATAAAATGACTGGAAATTTTCAATTGGGTCAGTGGCCTTTTAATTCAGTTAAGGTCAACTAATGATGACTTAAACTATATTAATTTCAATTATGTACTTACATCGTTACCAAATATAAAATGTTGTTTAACTTGTTGTTATAGATGACATATACAAACGTCCCTATAATTTTAAAAATTCATTTCATGAAGTCCAAAATATTAAATCTCTTTTGTCAAGATCAATCAATTCAATAAAACTACAAAATAAATTAAAACCGGATAAGAAAGTCAAGTTGAGTTAGGCTTATACTAAAAAAGTATAGTATTATCCATAATAAAATATACACAACCACTAGTCCACTAGTTTAGTACGCGCAAATCATTCATCATATTTAATCAAAATAAATAATAAATCTCACATATAAAATGTTTCCAAAATAAAGTCAATATTTAATTGTCCGTAAATACAAAAATATGACAAATTTAGTAAAATTTTAGAATTTTAGAATCATATCTAAATACCTGGTTAAAAAAAATCACAAATTTAGTAAAATTTTAGAATTTTGCCTAAGTTCAAAGTTCTAGTAATTCGATTTTACGGAGTCCGATGGATAATCCGATACTACCATCGAAAAAATATAAATAATAACTTTCTAATAGTAAGTGACACATGAATCAAAATTTCTGACAAAATAATGAGTATATAAGTTGTTTTGCACAATGCATTTCGAGATATTTTTCGACCATTCCTGATAATCGAAACATAGCAACATGAGTAATAAAAGAAATGCATTCAACCAATCGGACTTAAGCAAAATACGAGTTATTGGCTATGAAATTTAGGCCAATGTCAAATTCCAAATAATTTATTGTTATTAATATTACTATTATTTTACTAAATTGTCGCCTAATAAATTAACCAAAATTACTAAATAGGGACAGGTATGCTGCAAAGCTTTTTGTGTAGATTTTTGCATTATTGTCTGTGAGCAATCCTTATTGAACTGTGTGTGTGTGTGATTCCCATAATAACTGTGAAATTCATTTCATCCTCTCCTATTTCTGTAGATCTCAAGCTGTGAAATTAAATTTTTCGTGTTTTCCGCATCTGCGCTCCTATCATTTTTTCGTGAGTTTTCAATTTGTTGTTAATTGCTACAATACTGTAAATTACTTTGATTCGCTTGCTTTTACACGGATTCCACGCGTGTGTTTTTATGTATATACATGTTTGTGTATGCTCTATTGATCCACTTGCTTCAGTTTATAATCCGCAGGGAATCGGGTTTGATTCAATTTTTCTAGGGGGGGAATTGTATTTCAGGTTCGTCAAATGCAGAAATTTCTGATTAGGTTTTGTTGAGCTCTGAATTTTGTTGATATTTGGGGATTTTATCGTTGTTAAGTTGAAATTGGGGGTTTTGAATGCTTGATTTGTGTGAGGTACTGCTATGAGCTGAATGTTGATGTTAGCATTAGATCATAATTGAGCTTTAGCTATAGAGAATGAGCTTTGTTATGGCTCGTGAGATGCATGTTTTGTTCCTTTTGAGGATAAGGATGTGTTTGGTTGCTGAAAGAGAGCTAAGCTTTTCTGTAAGTGCTCTAAGAGGAAAAGTGTTTACTCGTCGTGATAGGTGAGTAAATGAGCCGAGTAGATATTGAACCTGAGGAAGACAGCAATGACTTGCCACCGCGAATGGCAGCGGATGAGGGTCAAGAACCAAGCCACGTTCGCGGAGAAGACGCGGGAGATGGAACTTCCTGGATGGGTAGGAAAAGGAGGCAGTTACCATGGAAGGTACATATTACTAGTTACCAACCTACACCTGTGTATTTTGGCTGAAACATCATTATTACTTGTGAATGGAGGTGTTAGAAGGGAACTCAGTAGTTAGTGATTATTATTGCAGGTGCACGAGCGCGTGTGTGGGGAAGGGGGTGGGGGTGGGGGGGGGATAGCGACGAGAAAAATAATCTGATCGTTCTCTATGAAGTCAGTGCTGTTGACTTGTAAATGTTTTAAACAAATTCAGTGATGTTGTCCAAGCAAAGCTAAGTTAAGTGTTTTCATGATTTCCTGGACATGTTATTTATTGGGATTATGTTGTAATGTAGCCTTACTGATCTCAGTTGAGTCTGATCATTAATGATAAAGTATTTTGGTCTTGACCCATTTGTGATCAGTTTGCAAGTCTTCATAGTCTTATATGTCAATAGTGCTTCTAATATTATTCCAAGAGCGGATCAGCACAAGGAATATTTCTGTCACCAAGATACAAGAAATAATTAAAATAGAATTAATAAAATGCTAATGACTGTGTTGAGTGTTGAGAATGCCCGTGTTTTTCATTTGCAGTGTCTTCCGATCTCTATAGCACTAGCATATGAGAGCTTTGGGGTGGTATACGGAGATCTGAGCACTTCGCCACTATATGTATACAGAAGTATATTTGCTGGGATGTCACATCATCATCAGACTACTGAAACAATATTTGGGGCATTTTCACTAATCTTTTGGACCTTAACTCTGATTCCACTGCTCAAATATGTCCTTATTATTCTGAGCGCTGATGATAACGGTGAAGGTATGCTGAATTGGCAATAAGACTTTTATCTAAATGTTACTATCTGTCTTGAGAACCTGTTCAATCACCTCAGGTGGGACATTTGCTCTGTACTCCCTGCTTTGTAGACATGGAAAGTTCAGCCTTCTTCCTAATCAACAAGCAGCTGACGAGGAGCTTTCAGCATACAAATATGGTAGCTCGGGACAGTCTGCTCCATCTTTAGCATTGAAGAGATCTATTGAGAAGCGCAAAAATTTGCGAACTGTTTTGTTGCTTGTAGTCTTATTGGGGGCTGGCATGGTAATAGGTGATGGTGTAGTTACTCCTGCTATGTCAGGTATGTTGAGTCAAATATATATTTGCATAATCTCCATTACATATGGTTACCTTTGGTGGTATATAATGAGTAAGTGGGGCAAATTTGACTCGAGCAACAATTTTGTCCATTTTGTGAGAGCTATGTGAAGATTTCAGATTGAACGAGTACTATTAGTTACTAGAGTATATGTATGAGATTGTAAATTAATGTTCTCTGCTGTAAATGAACATCAAACTCATCAAGGTTCAAAGTTGGTGGTTATTCTGAAAACATGTTTGCTCATTTATTTCCAGCATGTGTAACACTAATACCTTTGTTTCAAGGTTGCATGACATCCGAACTGCAAGTTCTCTAGATATGTCATTGTCACTTAAGCGTTTGTATTGATAACTATCTTTATCTTGTTTCTATTTGTAGTACTATCAGCAGTATCAGGGCTTCAAGCTGCTAACACAAAGTTGCCCTCGGGTATGACTAGATATGTTAATCTTGTTGGCCTGGAATCTTTCTGATTTGGACCTATAATCCTATTTCTTTGATTATTATCCTGGTCCTGATCATGGTATAATCTGTCATTTTACTAGGTATTGTGCGGTTAATCTGTTGCATCATATTGGTTGGACTATTTGCTTTGCAGCACAGTGGCACACATAAGGTTGGCATCTTGTTTGCCCCGGTCATCGTCATCTGGTTAATATCAATTTTCGCCATCGGATTGTATAATATCATATGGTGGAACCCAAAAATCGTTTTTGCTCTTTCTCCGCATTATATTTTCAAATTCTTCATGCAAACTGGTAGAGAAGGATGGTTTTCACTTGGAGGGGTTCTCTTGTCCATAACAGGTAATATACTTTACTTATTGAATTTGTTTACATTCTGTATTGAAGCCATCTGTTTCTCATCACTTGTGTTAAATTCGTTGAATCGTTTTTTATTTGTTTAATAGGTATCGTCTGTGTGTAACAGGTACTGAAGCTATGTTTGCAGATCTTGGTCATTTCTCTGCAAAGTCAATAAGGGTAATTCTACTTTTTCTTAGTTGCAAATTGGTTGATTCGAAGAATTTGAAAGACACTTATGGATATTGTCAAATGATGATCCCCATATTTTGGTGTAGGTCAGAACAAATACCCTGTATTTTGATAGTAGCCTAGCTGCATAGTGTTTTCTCACCTCAGCACTTGCTCACTAGAAAGGATGTAAAGGAATGCACAATTTGTTAATAATGAAAGAAAGATTTATCAACTGCAGCAATTATTAATATGAAATGTATAATTGAGATTGTCTAATGCTATTCTGTCTAGTTTATTAAGGGTTAATTTCCAATTAATGCACAAAATTTCAAAAGTTGTGTTAATTTTGCAGTGATATTGTTGCAACATTTCAAAAGTTGTGTTAATTTTGCAAAATGACTTATAGTTTGTGCATTAATTAACAATTAACACTTTAATAATCACAGTTCTCTGTAAACATATTTTTATTAACTGTTGGTGAAATTCTTTCTAATTTGGATATATTTGTATCTGCAGATGGCATTTATATTACTCGTATACCCTTGCTTGGTAGTCCAATATATGGGCCAAGCTGCTTTTCTGTCTAAAAACTTAGATTCCGTTTCAAATAGCTTCTACGATTCGCTTCCTGGTAAGTTTGTGTTAGACTACAGTAATAATTAGTTGAGTTTTGGGTGCTATTGTTTTTTAAGTATCGGATTGTACTGCAGAGGGTTTACTTTGGCCCAGCCTTATTATCGCCACCCTTGCTGCTATCGTTGCTAGTCAGGCTATAATTTCAGCAACATTCTCCATTATCAAGCAATGCAATGCACTCAGTTGCTTCCCACGTGTCAAAGTTGTTCACACCTCAAAACAAATTGAGGGGCAGATTTATATACCAGAAATCAACTGGATTCTCATGATTCTTACCCTTGCTGTCGCCATTGGCTTCAAAGACACAGACAGTATTGGGAATGCTTATGGTAAGCCAATGAACATTACGAAATAGGTGAATGATGTAACACAATAGATTAGATTGTTCTTATCAATGCTGTTCCTTATATGCTTTAAATTTCTGTATGCCAGGACTAGCTGTGATGTCGGTGATGTTTATTACAACTTTTCTGATGGCACTCGTCATGATCTTCGTGTGGCAAAGGAGTATAATAGTTGCAGCTGTCTTCCTCATTTTCTTTTGGATTGTTGAAGGCGCATATCTGTGTGCAGCGTTGACGAAAGTTCCTCAAGGTGGGTGGGTCTCCCTTGTACTCGCTCTCTTCTTTATGTTCGTCATGTTCGTCTGGCACTATGGAACTCGCAAGAAGTACAACTTTGATTTACACAACAAGGTACCCTTGAAATGGATCCTCGGCCTCGGCCCCAGCCTTGGTATTGTTCGTGTCCCCGGAATAGGCCTCGTTTACTCGGAGCTGGCGACTGGAGTGCCTGCAATCTTCTCACACTTTGTAACAAATCTCCCTGCTTTTCATAATGTTCTGGTATTCGTCTGCGTCAAATCTGTTCCAGTGCCCTACGTGGCACCCGAGGAGCGCTTTCTCATTGGCCGGATCTGCCCTAGACCGTATCGGATGTACCGTTGCATCGTCAGGTATGGATACAAGGACTTGCAGGGCGACGATGGCAACTTCGAGAACCTGCTGATTCAGAGCATAGCGGAGTTTATTCAAATGGAAGCTGTGGAGCCTCAGTTTGCTATGCCCGACTCCGTGTCGTACGACGGTAGGATGGCCGTCATAAGCTCCCACACATCCTCGGCCGCGAACCTGATTGTATCCAACGAAGACAACTTCGATACCATCAGTAGCATACAGAGCAGCAAGTCCTTAACTCTGCAGAGCTTAAGGTCGGCCTACGACGAGGAGAACCCGCAGATCAGGAGGCGGCGCGTGCGGTTTCAGCTGCCCGACAGCCCGAGTATGGATCCGGCGGTGAGGGAGGAGCTTTCCGCCTTGATCGAGGCGAAGGAAGCGGGTGTGGCGTACATAATGGGGCACTCCTACGTGAAGGCGAGGCGGTCGTCGTCGTATTTGAAGAAACTGGTGGTGGATTTCGGTTACTCGTTTCTGCGGAAGAACTGCAGGGGTCCTTCTGTGGCGCTGCACATCCCTCACATCAGCTTGATCGAAGTAGGCATGATATATCATGTCTGAGAATTTGAAAAAAAAAAATGTATGAATCAAGTGTTTTCATAATTGCTTGCTTGTTTTAATTGAGGCTGGCTTCTATTTTTGTGAAGTTGATGATGTGTATATGTTAGGAAATTCTGCATTTTAATGTGCATTGATACTGCTTAGGTGGAATTAATTTCAATCAATATTACTTGCATTAGGTCCATAATACTATATATAAAGGTTATTGGCCTGTAAATTATTGAAATTTTATTAAATTCTTGTTTTGCATACCAATTTAAAAATCTGCTTATAAATTACTGATCTATTGATTTTTGTTTCTCATTTTGCTACCAATCAGAATTTTGGCTTATAATAACAAACTTCTAATTACAAAGAACGACATCATTTCCGCCACACTTAATAATACGACGTCATTCCTTGTTGGTGCGACGTGTTTTAATTATGTCATGTTTTAACATTTTATGGCATATTACTTCAGCCGAAATCATGATTAGTAGCAAAGTGAGAAAAAAATCAATAGTTCAAGAATTTACAGGCCAATAGCCCTTATATATAAATGTGCAATCCTTAGTCCTTAGCTGCTGCAGTCTCTCTTCTTTATCTTCCTTCCTAGGGTTGTAAACGAATTGAGTCGAGCATTACAAAAATCAATTGTTGACAAGAAAGGCATGCTTCTCATCACATTACATGTTTCCTATCACATCAATTTCAAGAGACCAACAGCTAAATTTAAGGCTATTATTATTAATGATTGATTTGATGCAACCGCTACAACCGTCTAATCACGGGTTCAACCACTCTACCAATAGCCCAACCCAAGACAACAACCCTCAAGCAACGTCGGCATGTAGAGGTTTGCTGTAGTACTGCAGCAAGAGCGACGAACAAACAACGCTTACCGAAGAAGCTGCCATGCAAGCACTGGCAAGCCATGGGGGGAGACGCATACCGATCAAAGGGTACAGAATCCCTGCTGCAACCGGCACGCCAAGAACGTTGTACCCCAACGCCCAAATGTAGTTGAGCCGGATTCTCGACATCGTCTTCCTCGACAAATCTATGGCGGTTACCACGTCCTCCAAGTTGCTCTTCATCAGAACGATGTCAGCAGCTTCTATGGCGACGTCCGTCCCCGCCCCAATTGCCATACCAACATCAGCTGCCACCAGTGCTGGTGAGTCGTTGATTCCGTCTCCCACCATTGCCACACTTGCACCTTGCAGCTATACCGGTTTGTACATTCAACGAACTCGTGTATATAATGAGCAAAATAAACTAGAGAGTTTCAAGCTAGTGATTACCTGTAACTCCTTTATCTTGTCTGCTTTTCCGAGAGGATCCGTCTCCGCAAACACCTTGTTGATGCCTACCTGACTGCCTATTGCAGTGGCCGTAGCCCAGTTATCACCTGTAACCATCACACTTGATATATTCATGGAGCGCAGATAAGATATGACGACAGCAGCTTCAGGCTTCACGGGGTCAGTTACAGCGAAAGCTCCAGCAATCGCTCCTTCAACAGCAACGAGAACACAGGTACGAGCAAGATGCTCGTTTTCTGAAACATAAGCATCCACTTCGCCACCAATTGGGACGTTAAACATTTGCATGAGCCTCCTGTTTCCTACTAGGATTGCTCTTTCTCCGATTCTTCCACTCACTCCGGCCCCAGGGTGCACCTTGAAATCCTTCACTTCAGTGAGTTGATCATTCTTGGATCCATGCTTCTGACGTAACATCCTAGCGTGCTCCACCACGGCTTTTGCTATTGGATGCTCACTGTTCACCTGAAACCGATCCGAATCACATATTTTCATATGAATGGTGATACTTTGATGGGAAATCTTGCGATTGTCAGTCACTAATCATTCCCCATATATCAAACTTTGTAGAGTAAAATCTATTAATCGCTTCTTTGGGCTAATTTTAGCACTAAGTCTGCTCCATATCAAACGAATAAAATTGAAGGTAAAAGTAGAAGTAAGAACTGACCTCAGCAGCAATAGTCATGCCACAAAAATCTTCCTCAGAAATTACAGAGAAAAGCTCGAAACTAACTACAGCTGGTTTTCCTACAGTCAGCGTGCCGGTTTTGTCAAAGACAATAGTCTTAACCTGCAGGATCAAGCGCGTGTGAGACAATATACAAGTGTTGCTAAACAGGGAAAACTATTCCTAGCAGAAATAATATACAAGTGTACTGTCTATTTTTTTACAGATAGCAAGCCTAAACAGAGCTGTACAGCGGAGACGGGATGTCGACTTATAACAACACCAAAAGTAGGTTGCCCAGACATAAGTGAAAATTTATTTTGCATCACCAAGGCAAAAAGACGTTCATAAAGTTACACTTGATATAGTAGTAGCAAAAGTATGATATGGGATAAACAAGCTTTCAAAGTAGAACATATGGAAACAGATATATTTCTGTATTCAATTCAAGTCTCAAATAGAGAAGAGTGATCAGCTTCAGCACATCCAAAATTTAGAAGAGAACCTACCTTATGTGCTTTTTGAAGGGCATTGCCCCCTTTGATTAGGACGCCAAGGGAAGCACCCTTCCCCGTTGCGACCATCACCGCAGTAGGAGTTGCTAACCCCAGGGCACAAGGGCAGGCTATCACCAACACAGATATAGCAAACTCTAATGCAAACTCAAAGGCATCCATAGAAGTGGGTATCCAGCTTTTAGGGTATAACCCAGTTTCTCCAGGAATAAACCATCCAAGCCATGTTAGAACTGCAGCTACAACAACCTAATGAAGAGAACCACAATGTTATTTCTTCAACAGTGACTTCAGTAGATACATTGTTTCACATGGAAAATATAGATTTGAAAGTTTAGTAGATCTTATTCACAAACATTGTTCTCACATAATTGAATTAGCTAAAGAATCTCGGACATACCCAAACTAATATAGAAGGCAATTTAAAAGAAAAAAGAAGAAACTTTATGAATTAAGGAAGGCACTTACAATGGGAACAAAAACCTTGGCTATCTGATCAGCCAATTTCTGAACAGGTGCTTTTGCAAGTTGAGCAGCTTCAACCAGCTCAACAATTTGTGAAAGTGTTGTCTCCGAACCAACATGAGTGGCCTTAACACGTATATACCCGTTTTCATTAACTGTTCCACCAATCACCTGTAGATGGAATGTTTTATGTTATATGGCAGTGTCAAGAAATTGCGAGGACATGATTTATATTACCTTATCACCAGGTCCTTTAGAAACTGGGAGGGCTTCGCCTGTGATCATGCTTTCATTAACATGACACTGACCATCAATAACAAGTCCATCGACGGGAATTTTTGTACCAGGAACAATCTTTAGTATGTCATTCTTTTCTATAAGTTGTGTATCAATTTCAGTTTCCGAAATGAGATTTCCTGCAGCATCGAGAGTTAAAAGGCAAGCTGTTTCGGGGGCTAGCTCTGTCAACTTTGCTAAGGCATCCGATGTCTTCCCTTTTGCCAAAACCTCAAGGTATTTTCCCAAAAGAATGAAAGATATCAACATGGAACTAGTCTCAAAGAAATCCTGGCCCTCAAATGAGTCTGAAGACAATGCTTTTACCATTACATATATAGAGTAAAAGTAAGCAGCATTGGTACCCAAAGCAACAAGAACATCCATATTTGCAGATTTTCTTCTCAGGGCATTATATGATCCAGCATAAAACCTAATAAGGTGATAAAATCATATATTTGACTATTCAGATTATGTGCACCAACTTAATAACTAGAGAATTCGAGTAATTTATTTAAGCTGTGAGAAAGCAGAAATAACTACCTTTTGCCAATGATAAACTGCACAGGTGTACAAAGGATCCATCTTAAAAGCATGCCGATGTTAAGCATATTAATAACCTTGTACTCAAGCCAATCTCCAGAGGGAGGAAGCATTGGGAGTACCATAGAGGACACAAATATCGGAACTGAAAATAGGCAACTCCACAAGAATTGATTCCGGTACATTAGAACTTCATGCTGCCTTTCCACCTCTCCACTTCTTGGAGGGGTATACAAAGTCGCTTGATAAGTATTGGATCCATCACCAGATTCTTGAATGCACTGTATCAGAGATCTTGGACCAATAATATTTGGCTCATAACTAATGATCACAATCTGCTGTTCCGTGTCCACTTCAGCATGATTTACGCCTTCCAAAGACTCAAGTGACCTCTGAATAATGGTGAAATCATCTGGAGAAGTAATTCCTCCCAATTTCAAGTGCAATTTGCTCAAATCATTGCCAGAGCTAATGAGCTCAGCCCCAAATCCAGCATCTTCTTCGATTGCTCGAATGATGTGATTAATGTCTGTTATATTTGGGTCAAAATGGATTTTAGCTTCGCCAAGAGCTAAGCCAACCACTGCCTTTTTAATTCCATCAACCATTCGTAGAGCACGCTCTACTGACTCCGAACAGCTCGTGCATGCCATTCCTTTAATCCTAACCCTGCACATTGCATTATCTTGCTCGGGAAAATCCACAACTTCGAAACCTGTGTCTTCCACTGCTTCTTTTATCTTTTTTGCCTGAGACAGAGAGTCGGTAACTAAAGAAATTAGCACTGAGAGAATATCTGCATGAATCCATGAAAGAAGTCAAACCATTCCCAAATTGCTTTATGATGAAAAACGATACAGTAGTAATTCCAAATTGTAGCTTCATTTTCTGGTAGTTATAAGGCGACTATAATCAAGGTAAGCTTGTTATTTTGCATGCTTGCAGCAAGAAAAATTCTCCTCTCTTCTTAGCTCCTCCACAGAAGAAGCAGCTTATCTCCATCATATTGAAACTGAACAAAATACAATCCCTACAAAAACTTCCTTCATTTTCAACAACAAAGCACCACCCTTGCCATATCCATCACTTATCACTTTCTTCTCCATATTATTCAGGATGTAAGGCTCGCGCGAGAGTTACTCGACTACCAAAATCAGGAACTTGCATACACAACTAAACTAAAACAATTAATCAAACACGGATAAAGCAGAATAGCATCAACGGACACGAATTATGCACCTCGACAATTCCAACTCGTTCATATCCACACACATAAAGGAAAAGAGGAAAAGAAAAAGAGAAAAAGTAATCCACATAGCAACAAAAGAAATAAAACATTGGAGTTGACTTACAGCGATGATTTCCGGCACATACTTCACCACGGCACGACCTTGAAGCACAGAAACCATCACGCTCTGCACGCCGTCGATTCCTCCCAACGCAGCTTCAATCGAAGCCACACAAGACGCGCATGTTATTCCCACAACTTTGAAGACTAGCGTCCTCGTCTTCTCGCTGATAGCGACGACAACATCATCTCGATGCTGTAACAGAGGCGAATTCAGATCATCTTTCCCGTTTATCTCCATAGCTCCAAAAGCAACGAATGATCTGCAAAACCCCAACGCAGAGAATATTGTCAGCTAAAATCAACCGAGCAAAAGCTGCGAATATATTCCTACCACTCAATTAGAGAGGTGAAATGGCTAAAAATCGAAAAAAAACGTTGAATTTGGGCGGCCGCGAGAGAGGCGGCGACGCCGTCAATTACCAGAAATTGGAGCGCCGCGCCAGCAGCAAAACTGGTGGCAAATTTCAATTTGAAAAAGTTATAGGTTGTGTTTGGCTTTATTTTATCGCATAAATTAAGCTAATCGTGAAAAGATTCTTATTCACATTCCAGTCCCTACAAAAACTGTTATTCCCAATTGTGGTAATTACAGTTTGTGCCCCAATTTTTGCAATATTTCGGAAAATGTCATGAAATCGAAAATCTATATATAGAGAGAGACATGATTAAAAATCATACATATGTGAAAATATTATAGTAACCAAAAACACCACATTAAATCACAAACTATTTCATTTGAATAAAAACATAATAAAATATTATATTCTAATATAAATATACAAACATTTTTCTCTTGTTTTAACTAAAAATCAATCTAAACCATCGATATTTTTATAATTATTTGATTATGAATTTCCTTGCAACACATTAATTTAATTTAATTTGCACATGCATTTATAGACTTTGACTTTTATGGTTTTTTAGGTACAGCGGATTAGGACCCTAAATTGTACTTGAGTTACCCGAGTTTTTTTTAAGTAGGGGATATGGGTTTCATTGCTTGTTGTTTGGACTTAACTAAATTTGCACATAAAATGGAATATGTACTACTCGTAAACTTAAATTTTAGGGATTTTTAGACGTGGCATAAATAGTTTGCTATATATTTTTTGTTATCATATGTTGAACAATACAATTATTCTATTGACTTTGTTCTTATAAATGTGCAAATAATTATATTGACATTATGTAATGAACATAGTTGTACTATCGGCTTTGTTGTTGTCACTAGCTACGGTAGAATTATATTAACCTCAATATTTATGTGTGATCTATTTTATTAAATTGATAGCTTCAATATTACGACTCACACTAAGCATATTCATGCGCGCCATTACAAAACTCCAATATTTCATGAAAATAAGTTTGTGGGTCAAATAACACATCAAGTTATTTTAGTTACAAATTTTATTGTATGCAATTATTTAAAAGTTTAATAGCAAACTTTTAAAGGATTGACTTTATAATTTATTTAAATATTTATGTATGATTAAGCATGAATGGCACCACACATATTCTTTTGGGGTGGAAATACATATACAGGGAGAATCTGGGGACTAAAATGAAATTTACAGAAAATGTTGGCACCCCTTTTTTAACCAACACGATTCAAATTTTCAACTGATTGAGCTGATTCGAGGATCGTCGGTTACTGCTCCAAATTGGATTTGTGCACTGCGATTTATGTCGAATTGAATCGATTTCCGTTCAAATTCTGCCGTTAAACTCCGATTATTCGCCGTCTAGTTGCCGGCGGCGGTGGCGAAAGCTCTCAAATCGTTTTCCCGAAGACTGAGTCTCCATTGCTGACCTACTCAATTCTGTTGTATTAAATTTCTTCAATCCCTTTGCCTCTCTCGGAATATCCGCCGGATTCGACTATGTAAGCTCATCAATTACTGTTTCTTGTTTTTTAAAATTTGTTTGACTCGAAAAGCTTGCAATCGGAATAGAATTAGATTCTCGCATATATATTTTACCTTTTCAAGTGTTTGAAGTTGTCGTTCGACCAATTAGAGCTTCTGTATGTAGACTGTAGAGTACTGTTGACTAATTCCTTATGGGTAATGCAATTTAAAGGTAAAAATTGGGGAGGAAATTGCTATTGATAGAAAATGTATCTTAATTTTAATTGTACATGTAGTGAAGTCCATGGAGAATCGTGACGATTTCCTGTCTGTGCTGCCGTATTTGCCGGTAATCCTCCGATCCTCCGCGGTCTTCTGGCCGCCTCCGGTGGTGGAAGCTCTCAAATCGCTTTCCAAGGGACCGGATCATAGCAATGTCAGCTCCGGTCAAATCTTTGCCCTTGCCGTTTCTGACATCCGCAGCTCCCTTGGGGAGGATACTCTCTTCCCTTCAGCCTCTCTTGGCCTTTCTGTCTTCTTCGATGATGTAAGTCGGAGGATTTTACTGCCTCATACAGTCATACCTCTTCCATCTTTTACCGAAACTGGTAGCAAAGCATTTTT
The DNA here is from genome assembly GCA_036873715.1 of Salvia sclarea. Classification (NCBI taxonomy): domain Eukaryota; kingdom Viridiplantae; phylum Streptophyta; class Magnoliopsida; order Lamiales; family Lamiaceae; genus Salvia; species Salvia sclarea. Next base: position 2,702,722 of record JAYJMF010000080.1, read on the forward strand.
GTCCGTTCACGCATTGTGTTACTGTACATTGGCTGAATAACGTGTTCAGAGTGAAGTTTTTGATAAAATCTTTGTTGGTTCTATAGCTGATGAGTAAGGATGAGTCTGGGAATTGGTTTAAAGAAGTCGTTCCACGTCTTGCTGATTTGCTATTGAGGTTGCCAAAGTTGTTGGAGACGCACTATCAGAATACAGGTGCTTTCTGTGGAATTGAAACCGGTCTTAGATTGTTGGAATCACAACAGCCAGGCATTGTACTGCTTAGTCAGGTGTGTGTGTGTGTTAGAGTAAGAATGCTAATAAAGTAAAACATCTAATTTTCTTCATCGGGAATCCTTCTTGTAAAGTAGTGAGATGAGCTTAATTTCTTTTACATATGCAGTATGGCTGCATTAATCTGGGATCCATGGCTTTATGTTTACTTACAGGAATTGATAGCTGCTCTTCTGGTTTGTGCTCTGTTTTGCTTGTTTCCGACCACTGATAGACGTGCCGAACATCTTCCACCCATCAACTTTGATAATTTATTTGCGTATGTTTCCACCCGTCCTTTATATATCTATTCTTGTATGTTCTTAATTTTTGTTTAATAGACTTGTATTTACTAGGTTGCGCATGTACAAACATAAGGTCTACCTCAACTCAACTCTATAGATGAGTGGTCGATATCTTTCATTCTGTTAAGATCAATAGCACAGAATAAGAAGACCAGATACCTTTATAGATCTTGAGTTATAGCGCATGGATCGACAGATCATAGAAACCCAAATCAAAACATAACTATGAGTGTATAGTATATGATCTTAATTGCTGAAGCCTTTGAATTTCTTTATCTATCTAGATGCCCTTTCGTATTGATAAGAAAAAAGCGCTCGCTCCTGTCCTAGTTTTCGTCAGTGTACTGTTTGCAATCTATTTAGGTTTACCTGTTTTACATCAGTGGGTTCTTAGTTGATGGAAGCTAGATGTAACTCTTAGCATCTTCAATTATCAATTCTGAAGTTTCAACTATTGCCCTCTCATTAATGCTGCTTTTTTATGTGCTTTTTCTTGAAGCAGGAATGCTATTTGATTTTCTTTTTTCGTTTCTTTAGGTGTCTATATGAGTGCTATGATGTGAACCAGGAGCATAAAATAAAGTGCCTTGTTCACTATTTTGAGACTATATGCTTGGATATGCCTTTGGGGAATGTATCTTTTGAGCGAAAAGTTCTCCCTTTGAAGAACAGCCGGTCTCACATTGCTTACCCCGAACCTGATTTCTGGAGCAAGTCAACTGTATCTCTCTGCCAATTCAAGGTAATAATTAGCAACAAGCCGGTGTAAAACTAAGGTTAAAATAGACTATTTTTTTATCTTAATGCTGGTTTCTTGAACTCAGATATAGTTAGTATAGTATTTTATGCAACAGAGATGCAAGTCTCTCTTTTTATATTTACATAATAGGCACTTTATACAAAGTCTTACCTGATTTTCTTTGCACAAAACTATAGTTCAATGCCTCACTTTCTCGGAGTAGCTTGTGAATGCGAACAGATTGATACCTAATTTCTGCTTTTTTAATGGCCAAATGATTAATTTTATACATATCAACTGTAGGTACATAGTTCTGGTTTAATTGAAGATCACTCAGTTGAAGCTCTTGAAGTTGATTTCGCAAATAAATATATTGGAGGTGGTGCTCTTAGCCGTGGCTGTGTACAAGAAGAAATCCGCTTCATGATCAATCCAGAATTGATTGTCAGCATGCTTTTCTTGCCTTCAATGGCAGATAATGAAGCTATTGAGATCGTTGGTGCACAAAGATTCTCAAATTACAGTGGCTATGCTAAGTCATTCCGCTTTTCTGGTCACCATGAAGACAAGAAGAGCGTTGATGCCATGGGAAGGCGCAAGACGAGGATAATTGTAATCGATGCTCTCTGCAGTCCTGGAAAGAGACAGTACAGACGTGACTGTCTCCTTCGTGAAACAAACAAAGCATTTTGTGGCTTTCTTGATCAAAATGAACACCAACTGCATCAGAACCTATACGATGAATCAGCTTCTTCTCCAGCAGACGAACAAAGCAGGCATCATGAAGCTAAGATTGGCATCGCGACTGGCAATTGGGGTTGTGGTGCCTTTGGGGGAGACCCCGAGATCAAAGCTGTCATCCAATGGCTGGCAGCGTCTCAAGCCCTCAGACCGTTCATCTCGTACTACACGTTCAGTTTGGAGCCGTTGCAGAAGCTCGAGGTGGTAGTCGAATGGATTCTCTCCCACGGATGGAGCGTAGGCGAGCTCTGGAGCATTTTGGTGGAGTACTCAGCTCAGAGAGCGAACGGAGAAACCAGAGTCGGACTCTTCAAATGGATCCTTCCCTCGTTGCACGACGATGACGATCCAATGGCTTTGGATGTGCCTGGCACCATGTGAAATGAACTCTGCTCCTTTGTACCTGTAATGTAAACTTTGAAATTTGAAGAGCTAGAATCTAGATAGTGTAGTTAGTTATGAGTCTTGTTATAGTATTGAGATTTCATTAATTAGTTTGGTTGTATTTAGATTTTTCATCTTCATATATATAAATTTACTGAGTTTTTGCAATGATAGGTATTTGATTTCAGCTCCTATTGAGGTTTGTTAACCTGAATGAATCAAGCTAGTTTTTTAATAAAGTAATATATTATGGTAGATTGCAAATTTACATATATTATTTTCTTATACAATTAATATTTTGTATATATTTATTTATTGACGACGAATATATAATTGTTTAACTAATCTTAATTTTGATTAAATAACAAATGAGCCGTTTTTCTTTTAATTTAATTAAACTTTTTTATTTTCTGGGTCAAATTTACATTTATTCATGTGAGGGTGTATGTCTTAAAACTACCCAATTTTTTCAAAATATACAAATACAACCCAAAATATCAAAAACACCATTGTCTTTAAAAAATAAAGAAAAACAAAAAAAAATAACGTCGCATTATCCGTTACCCGTGTAGGGGTTTTGGGGGTTTTCGCTGAAACAGTTTACACTTTTCTCAGCTAACTTCTCAAACTTTAGTGGAAATTATCTGAGCAGCGCCCAAAAAATCACTCAAAACTTCCTCTCAAGTTGTAAGTTTTCTGAATCGTTTCCTTTATTTGTTGCTAATTCTTCCGAATTCCTATTTTGATTAAGTTTAGCATTCTTTCATGAACAGTCTTATAATTTTTAATTTCTTTAATGAATCTTGTTTTGGGATGTCTGTTGATTTCGGTTAAATTATGGGAAATTGTTATTACCTGTGTAATAATTTGTAAGTTATCACTAATTTGTGTTGTTTGTTGTTTGAATTTTACATCTTCACATATGTGGGAGGTAAAGATTGTTTCTTTACAATGTAAAGATCACTTATTTGCTGTTGTATTCATCGTTTTCCCCTTCATTTGCAGATTGTATAATTACTGTGTTTTCTGATAAGATTATGTTAAAGCTTAGTAACCATTTATATGTTTGAAGAATTGCTTGTTTGCTATCCTTTCGTTATCTTTCTCCAATCAGTTTCTTACTGGGGTTAGTCAGATTCTTCAATGGCTCTTCACGCGATGGACCCGATTCACCACGCGCGGCGGCTGCAACGGCTGTTTTCTCCTACTTATGAGAGCTGTTTGATAAGGCTGCCTTCCTATTCTGTGACCTCTCTGACGGGGCAAAGCAGTCGTTGCTGCAATATGAGGCGTGTAGGTCTCTCACAAATGAAATTCACGAGGCCACCGCTGAAGGTATATGATAATTTTGAAAATTCGTTTAATTTCTTAATCGTGTGTGTTCATTTACTACTAGAATTCATAGGGAAGAAGATCAATTTATGAATGGAATCAAATATGCAATATTTACAGTCAAATGTATTCGGTTATTGGGGAAAAATCAATATACTTCTAATGTCGAATCAGGATCAACTAGAACAAAACTAAAGCATTGGGTCGAACTCTTCTTTGGTGTCAAGGTGATAGCTATGAATAGTCATCAGACTTCCGGGAAAGGGTAATCCTATTCCTAATAGATTTACTCCAAAATAGCATATCCAAATTATAAGAAATCCAATAAATGCTACAATTGCTGAATTTGTACCCTTCAATTTTATATTTGTTTGAGTATGTAAATAAATTGCAAATATGAAGTTTCTTCTTACTAGTTGTGGAAAATGAAGCAGGGTGTTAGCAACAGAGGCAGTCGAGCAAACGCCTCCAAAGTAGAGGAACTACTACAGATGGGTGATGGGGATGGAGATGAGGACGAGGAAGAAGAATCGGGTGGGAAGGATGGAGATAAGGATTCTTTTGTTATGGACGAAGACGAGAGGAAGGAGTGGAGGCAGAAGATAAGAGAAGTCATGAGTAGAATCCCCGAGGATGCTGACGAGGAGACAGATATGCTCGAGAAGAGGAAGAGGATGCAAAAGCTTCTAGCGGAATACCCTCTCGTCGTTGAGGAGGAGGATCCGGATTGGCCTGAGGATGCCGATGGCTGGGGCTTCAGCTTGGGTCAGTTCTTCAACAAGATCAGCATAAAGAATGTGAAAAAGGATGACGACGAGAATTACGACAGCGAGAATGAAATAGTATGGAAGGATGACGATTATATTCGCCCGATCAAAGACATAACAACTGCAGAGTGGGAAGAGGCTATCTACAAGGACATCAGCCCTTTAGTTGTTCTCGTTCACAACCGTTACAAAAGGCCGAAGCAGAATGAAAGGATCCGAGACGAGATAGAGAAAGCTGTGCAGATCATATGGAACTGCAGGCTACCATCACCAAGAGTAAGTAAGCTTAACTCTTAACTATATGTATATATTTATCGATCTCGAATTTGATAAATCGCTTGTGGGCGTTGGTAAACAGTGTGTTGCAGTAGACGCCAACACCGAGTTTGATTTGGTCTCTGCTCTGCGAGTATCCGTTTTCCCGGAGATCATTTTCACTAAAGCAGGCAAAATTTTATACCGTGAGAAAGGTACATTCCTATACTGTGTTGGGATAGTTATATAATACCTTCTTCGAAGCTATAACTGTTTCCATTATTTGATTTTCAGCAATCCGAACGGCCGATGAGTTGTCGAAGATAATGGCTTTCTTCTACTTCGGAGCAGCCAAGCCACCATGTCTAAACGGGATCAAGAACTCGGAGGAAACGATTCCTACAGTCGAAATCAGAAACCAACATCTATAGAACTGAGCTGGGATTTCTTTTTGCCTGCCTGCTTCATGTATATATAATGTTGTTGATAGCTCGTAGATTACTAGATTTCGGTTTGGTTAAACAATATACGTTGCTTTCGTGCAAATAGGCATTGCGTAGTTATTTCTTTTGAATTTCATAATATGACAAGGTGATTCTATTAGAATTGATCTCAATTCATCTCTCAAATCTTATTTTGCTGAATAGAAGCAGTGAAATTTCATCATTACATATATCATATAACCACTTATTGCCAATGCAAGAATCCATCACTTGTTGTATTTTCCGCAGCAACAGAAGGCATTATGGTAATGGAAGCGGAAGGCGAACAGCTGAAACGGGTTGGCTCCATCAAATTCACAAGCAGAAACTCCCAAGGTACGTTTCTCCGTCTTCCCCTCAAAAACCGTAAGGCATTTTCCCGTGCTACGAGAAACCCAAAACCTGAACTCGCGGTGGTTCAGCTTCTTGGGTGGATTAACTGATTTCCAGTCTGCTTCTGATAAATCTCTCAGTTTCTTCAACGATCGAAGCTTCACTTTGCCATGCTTGTCAACTGAAAGGTAGCTCTCGTCCGAGCATTTATCCATGTAGTTCCTGAATCTGAGAAATTACACGAGCTTTAGCCTCTACATAATTGTTTATGTGCCTTTTTAACGAACCTAGGCTTCGTCTATGTAAAGCATATGAAATTAGGGATTAGTCTCGAATCTGCCATTACCTATGATAGCCAGAAGCCGAACCAGAGGTAGATTCCCAGCCAAAATAGGAGTTGTTGTTAGTCGAAACGCCTCCTACAACATTAGGCACCGAGTAAACACCTTTATCGTCGTATTTGACATAATCCGACTGCAAAGCACCGGCAATTAGGGAGTCGTCAAAAGCAGTCATGTGAGGGTATGCATCGCTAGGAGGGCACTTATCTGTATCACACGCTTTACACTGGCTGCAAAGACGAGCACTCCTCATACGCACAGCATCAGCCACAACGGCTGCTTGAACGATAACTAGCGCTATAGCTAGAGAAACGAAGTAGCCTCCCATACCTCTTTTTTTCGTTGCGTTTCTTGCTCCGAGGTACATATATGTGCTGCCCTTTGATTCTTGTTTTCATCAACAGCTCAGATTTGTTGTTGGCAGCTTGTTTTTATTCATTATTTCATTGAAGCTAACTACATTTAAGAATAATAATCAATCTTTCTTTTATTTCATTCGGCTTTAACAGATCTTTGTTTGCTCATATTTTGTCTTCTTCTTACACCAGCTCGGATCTTCGTTGCGAATCTGAACAACGACTCGACCAAGAAGGCGCGGGTGAGATTCGAACTCGAGACCTTTTCCACTAGAAAATAGTAACAAAGTTTTTATTGAGTTAAATGAAACTTACAACTTGCTTTTGCAAGAAACATAAACTCTGTTTTTGTCCCACATTTTTTTTCACTCATATCTAAGAACAAGCTTCCTAATATTCACATCCACACTCCATAAAAAAAGAAAAAAGTTCCAAAAAGTAAAAATAAAAATTACTTAAAATAAAAATAAAAATCATGCACCAGTAATGCATGAAAGCATCCTATGGCTCCTAAACCTCACAATTTGCTTCTTAGGCGGAGGAGCGGCGGTGCCGTGGCGGCCGTCGACCGCCACCGAGCTGCTGCGCCGGTGGTGGGCTCCACGGAGCTGCATGTCGTCGGGGCCAGGCGTAGCGGACCCTCGTCGGCCGATATATTCGCGATCACCGCCGTTCACGTAGAAATCGGCGATGTCGAACGGCTGCGTGGCCGTGCCGGAGGAGAGGCATTCATATTTCCGGCGAGTTTGGCTCTTCTTCAATGTCTTGTACACCAATGGAATCAATCCTTCCATTTTTCCGCTGCTGACTCTTTTTTTTTTTTCCTTCTCTTTTGCAGGTTTTGTGAGATTATTTCAGAAATTTGTTGGCTTAAATTATATGGGTTTGGTTGGGGTTTGATTATGAATTTATGATTGTTCTTTTTGCTATTTTTTGAATTTTTTGTGTGCTTGTTTATAGTAGTGTATGGGAGTTGGAAGCACACCACACGTAATCTTTTGCTTGACTTTAATAAAAATACAACATATGTAGAAAAAACTTTAAGACTGGTTTTTTTTTTTTTTTTTTAAATTTGATTGAATCCTTTGAAGAAACATACATTAACTTTTTTACTTGACGGATGGATTCTTGATATAATGTTATTTTGGATCTTATTTAGATAAATAAAAATTGAAGCAATTCCAAATATTACTTTGATTGAAATAATAGCACCTATTTTCGTTTAAATTTTGAAAAATGCAAAGATCGGTCAACTATGTCCAAGTTCAGTTCAACTAATAATCTGACGAATATCGACATTTATTTTATTTTTTATTTATCACACTCCTGATTGAAACGAAATTAACCACGGATATATTTCAAATGTTAATTAACTGGATTGGTGATTATCAATTTCTTTTTAAAAAAATGAATGCTTGAGGCAATAATTCAAGCGAGGGATAAAATTCTTATACACGTGAAATGACACGTACTATCAGTTAATGTTTATCTTAACAAATATAGTAATTATATAAGGTATAGTATCAACTATCAATAGCAATTAACAAGTAATAGTGATTAATTATTAGAATATGTACAAATTTCCAAAAGAATTAAGGGAAGAAAGGTATAACTTTTTTTCTATTTAAATAAAGAGTTGCATATTCTCTCTCTCTCGATTTGGTCAAACTAAGTTGGTAGCTTCCAACATTTTCCATGGCACACAATCCATATTCCATGGTGGCACACAAGATTAAGTTTTGCCCAACTGATTATTTTATTTCATTTTATTTTATAATGTAATATAAGTCTTCCCCATCATTGTCAAGAAATAACTTCTCTTCTTTTAAATCTTATACTCCCTCCGTCCCATTCTTCTTGTCCCGTTTTTCTTATTGGGCCGTCTCATTTCATTTTTTGACAAAAAATTACACACAAAAAGTATGTAGACCCCATGTGTACTATACTCTCTCACACTCATCAACTCCACTTTCTTAATCTTTGTGCCCAAAAGAAAGGGGACAAGAAGAATGAGACGGAGGGAGTATTAATTATCGAAGCCGAAAGAGGAGCCGTTTGTTGTTTGCCGCCCCCTATTACTGTTGCCGGTCACATTATTTATATATTAATTGGGCCGGATTTAACGTTAGGCCGGCCTAACGTAAACGTGCCACTTATTTTATTCCTTTTGCAACATTTTCATGCGTTTTGTCATTTTCCCTAGTTCCAATATGACCCCATCCATGAATTTATTAGTATTTGTTTCGACATGAAAGTGCATGTTCGATCGCTCGAAATTAAATTGGCACGAACAGGGCGGAGCCAGAAAATATTACTCGAAGGGGACTAAAATGTGAAGAAAAAAAAAATCATAAAACTGCTAATACAAATAGAATTATAAAAATAAAATAAAATTATAATGCAACATGAATAAGTTTTTTGGCAAGGGTTGCTTAATTGGGCTCCGTCTCTAGGCCCTAATTTATCCGATATTAAATTGGTTCAAAATTCTCCAAACCATGATTCTGACTAGTACGTGACGTTGTCACGAGACTAAGTATTGGACCGAATCCACGGAATCGGACATGTCATGAGTTCGATTGGGTCGTGTCTAATCCATCAAATCGAATGAGGGTACATCTAACAATTGAATTAGGATTATATATTGTCAAACTAACCTTGATTAATCTAGAATATTTTCTTCAAATATGTGTGTGGTCTTTACGATTAAAAATGAGAATTTGAAGTAGGGACCATTAAGAAATTAAAGTTAATAGTCTCTTATTCATACATACAATTAATTAAAGACATAGATAAATAGTATATGGTGATTATATGTTATCAATTGTATAAAGATCGATGACTTAATTTGAATATTTTAGCCAACACAAGGAGAATAAATCTACTCACACATTTGACATTCGAATCGAAAGTAGATAATTTTATTGATAATCTTGGAGATTATTAATACAATATGTACTAAAAAAAGATAGCAAGATTCTCTAATTGCCACTTAATCGAGACAACGACATATGCTTAATTCATTATTAATTAATTGGGTGGATGACCAATACATTTTTTGTTTTTCCTTTTTCATATGGAATGTAAAAGAAACAAGATGACAACAAACTCGAATATGGTATATACTCGCAAATAAAAATAGCAATATTGTTGTAATAAAATATTACTAATATTTAATGTCACGCAAATCTATTTTATTTTTTTTCTCTTCTAAGTGTTGGACAATCATGAATCCTCAATTGCTTTAATCGATTATTTATCTACAATGATCGAAAGCCCTACTTTTTATCTTAATTGGTCCATTCTTTGATCAAATGAAAAGAAATTGCTTTCATGAAAAGAATGAAACAAGAACTCTAGAAAAAAGTGTTCATATTCTATTATTTAAAAAACATATACTCATTATTCCCTGTGCAACTTGCAAAAATCATCACTTATATATACATGTGTATATATATATATATAAAATAATTAACCCCACAGCTGTTTTCCCATTCTAGCATATTCCAACAAATATACAATTTCTTCAAATTATTTTTTGCTAAAAATGGAAAGGCATTGCCCTAAAGTTAAGTTTAGACAAAATTAATTGATTGTCTTATTGCAAAACCTAAGATAACCTAACAAAAAGAAACCCATATACATTCAAGTTTTCGATATTATCTCTTGAATAAAACACCATAAAATAAAACCCAACTTAGGGTATGGTCCATTCCTCGATTTATGCATGTCATCAGTATATTTTATTCATGAAATCATCAGTTTTAATTAAAGATAAATATAATATATATTTTATATAGTTAATGACCATACTCTAACTCTAAGTTGAGCTGACAGTATGTACAATAGGATTATGTATATAAAAAAATTAAATGAATTCTAGAGTTGACAATAGATTATTTCTTTGTGTGTATCCATACAAATATATTTATTATTATTCCTTTCCAGTTATAGTCATGACATACAAGATGCACCCATTGTATTTCCTCATTTTAATATTCTAGTATTCCCTTTCTTGGAAAAATGACAAACTGACAAAATAATTTTTATAATTCACAAACCCCAAGGGCAAATCCGTCCATCCACAAACTCAAAATAATTTTATAATCACCAAAACCCTAAACACCCCAAAATTACCGCAAATTCGGATTCAAGATTTGAAGATTCATTTCTTAGAATAAAGAATTCCCAAATAGATGGATAAACCCAAACAATAAGAAATCAACACTTATTTTTATTTATTTGTTAATTTGACTCATTTTCCACGTCAACACCTTCTCCTCATTTATATATATATAATTCGATGGGATCATCTATTCCACAATCTTCTATGTCACGTCATGTCCTACTATTAATTTCATTATTATTATTATATAATATAATACTATTAATATTTATAGCAAAAAGTTATATGGAATATTCTGATTAAAAACTACTTATTTTGATTTATTATTTCAAATATATATATATATAATTCGATGGGATCATCTATTCCACAATCTTCTATGTCACATCATGTCCTACTATTAATTTCATTATTATTATTATATAATATAATACTATTAATATTTATAGCAAAAAAGTTATATGGAATATTCTGATTAAAAACTACTTATTTTGATTTATTATTTCAAATATATATATAGATATATATATATATAATTTTTTTAAATTCTAATTTTTTATTTATTTTTATAATTCACACACAACACACCAAGGGCAAATCCGTCCATCCACAAACTCAAAACAATTTTATACCGTAAATTCGGATTCAAGATTTGAAGATTCATTTCTTTGAATCAAGAATTCCCGAAATGGATGGATAAACCCAAACCATAAAAAATCACCACCTTTTTTTTTTGTTTTTTATTAACTCGGCTCATTTTCCACGTCAGCGCACCTTCTCCTCAAAAAGCTCCTCATATATATACCCAGAAAAACCCCCCAAAACCTCCTCTCTCTCTCTCTCTCTCTCAAAAATCAACAGATTTAATTTCGGTAACCGCTACTTTCTCTCTCTAGATTCCGATTTCAGATCCATCAATGGACGACGGCAAGGGCGAGATTCCGGCGGGGCTGACGGCGGAGGAGTACGCCCAGCTGGAGCACGTGATCCGCTCCTACCACACGTTCGACGCATTGCCGAACACGTGCACCTCCTTGATCACGCAGCGGATCGACGCGCCGGCGGAGGCGGTGTGGCCGCTCGTGCGCCGCTTCGACAATCCGCAGCGCTACAAGCACTTCATCAAGAGCTGCCGCCTCACCGGCGACGGCGGCGTCGGCTCGATCCGCGAGGTCACCGTCGTCTCCGGCCTCCCCGCCTCCACCTCCACCGAGCGCCTCGAGATCCTCGACGACCGCCGCCACATCATCAGCTTCCGCGTCGTCGGCGGCGAGCACCGCCTCAACAACTACCGCTCCGTCACCTCCGTCAACGAATTCAGCCGCGACGGCAAAACCTACACGATCGTGCTCGAATCGTACATCGTCGACATTCCCGAGGGCAACACCGGCGAGGATACGAAGATGTTCACCGATACCGTCGTGAAACTCAATCTCCAGAAGCTCGGAGTGGTGGCGATCGCCTCGATGCATGGCGGCGCCGATTGAATTCGATCGATTTTCGATTTCAAATTTCAATTTTAATTTTGCTGCCGCGGCGGAGGCTGTGGCGGAGGAGGCGGAGGCGGCAAGGTAAGGAATAATGGAGGTGGTGGTTGTTGGGATGTCAGATGTGTTTTATTTGTTTTTCTGAAAGAAAAAAAAAAATAAGGTATTAAATTCTCTTATTAATTATATTAAAAGTGTAATATTATTGATTATTTTTGGATATTTTGATTAATTAGTGGCTAGAATTGAAAAACGAAGGGGTTTCTCTTTTGCTTTGCGTTTGTGACATGCAAGTTGGGGAGGAATTTTAAAATTTTCTATATTTGTGCATAGTTGTTAGAATAGTTGGACTCGATTTGTTTGGTGCGTTTATTTATATATATATAGTTTGTTTCTTTCCTTTCCAATGCTGGTTTTTTCGTGTTGACATTTTGCTTTCATTAAATGATTGGCTCTTCGTCTTAATTGGCCTCTTTCATAGATATTATCATTTCTTGTCACGGTGAATCTCACTTAGATTTTACTATTTACATTTTTTATTAGAGAAAAAGATAATTAGTTGAATTGAGATAAGTTGGAATTAGATAATATTATTTGTTCAAATGGTTGCTTGATGAAATCTTACTTTGCAAAAACAAAAATAAAAATATGGTCTACACACATTCTATTCTTAGTGTGTGAGCATTAATTTGTTATGTTCACAGTTTAAAATACATTTTTTTATAAACTTAATGCAGAACGAATCCGAGATAAATTTAATGCATAAATTTTAAAAGTCACGGCCAACCAAATAAATTTATATTTAGTATGCAAATTATTGTGAAGCATTTCCTATTATGGGGTTGGGTGAAATCATTCAATTTTCAATGAATGATTGGTTGGTCTATGCTCCCATTGGATTGATGTTTTTCCAACTCTTGACCCTTTTTGTTTTCTTATATAAAAAGAAAAATAATTTTATATTTGTGAATCTTGAATTTATCATTTTAGGAAAGGGGGAAACTTGGTGGCTCCAATTTTGGCAGTAGTAAATAATTTGTACCTCAAAACAATGATCCATTGACAATATAGTAGTCATAGGCATTAATTAGATGGACATATATCTAACCAAAATAATGCAGGCTTTTATTTTTCTTATCTAGCTATCGGTACGAGAAACCCATGAATTGAAGAAAAAGAAACATATCCTTATCTTCACATTTATGACATATAATGTATATTATTGTTGTACATAGATATATGTACAAAATTAAATCTCCTTAATCATCAATTATAAGCTGAATACATACATTTATTTTCAAATATATATGTGGTCTCATCAAGAGAATTCGGTTTTCCCCTTTATCAGCATTACATCCATGAATTCATTTTCTTTTTCGGCGGTGTTCAATTATTCAAGACTAAGTAAGTTAGCTCAAGACTATGCTAGATTGTATTGGTATGTGACTGGCTGTTCAAGATTAGCTTTATCATAGAAGACGAGACCAGTAGTAAATTTAGGGGGAGTCTGTCCAAGATTAGTTTTATCATAGAAGACGAGACCAGTAGCAGATTTAGGGGGAGCTAGGGTGTGCCTAAAGCTCCCCCATCAACAAAAATACATAAATTTTAACCTTAAAAGTTTATCTTTTTTTTTTTTGCAATATTAGCTTCCTCTCCCTCCAAACTAATTTTCTGGCTCCACCCCTGGACGAGACCAAGACTCATAAGGCAAGAATAATATATATGACACTCTTTCGAGATTAAATTGCAGGCTAAGTCCATCCAATCGAACACATTATCATAAGACTAATCTTATTTAATTCACCAAACCGAAACTAGATAAGTGTGAGTGTGTGACCATGTGTGTATATGTATTGTATGTATGTGTGTGTGTGTGTGTGTGTGTGTGTGTGAGAGAGAGAGAGAGTATGGATAGAAAGTAGGTGAGCAACTTGCATTAAAGCTATTATGGTTGTGGCTGAAAAAATATGTCAACCCCATAATTCAATGGGGATGGACAGCTTTTGTATCTTGAGAAACTTGTGAAATTTTTTCTGCCTTTGTTTGGAGACATCATGTGATCATCTCTCTCTCTCTCTATCATGTTTTATAATCTATGGTATTCATATATGTGCCCTTAAATAATGGTTGGTATTGAATTTCATATAAAGTATAAATGATGAACTTTTTTTCTTTCTTTCTATGAAGAGGAAATAATAATATGGAAATTGAGAGTTAGACAAATCTGTTTGTGGGCTGCCCGCTGCAGTGGGTTGATATGATGATATGATTCCTATTAAATGAGGCGAATAATGTATTCACTATTGATGGTCCAAATTACTACAGTATTTCGTATTTTTCAACTTCTTGTATTTAATATATTTATGAAATGTACCTTAATTAACTTAATTTATTTATTTTGCTCTTAGTTCGGAGTATAATTATCAAGAGGGTACTCGGGTACTACTGTACTAGGATGCTTTATTTACACACAATCTTTTTTTATACATAATTATACACAATCTTGTATGTATGTATGTATGTATGTATGTATGTATGTATGTATGTATGTATGTATGTATGTATGTATGTATGTATGTATTAATACATGCATAATCATGTGAAATACATTGGGTGGTGGTGAGAAACTGACTACTTAATTGGATGGCACATGAAATAAAATTAGTAAAAGTATTATGAAGAAAGTATGGTCAAAGAGATTTTGCATATATATATATATATATATATAAATATAATAGACACTTCGACTAAAGATGAAGTGTCAATTAAAAATAAAGATCTCGTGAGGAAACCAAAGCACATGAGCCTAAAAAATTTCTACCATACTACTTAAATTGATTAGTCTATTCTCTTCTACTTATTTACTCATTTATTTAATTTAGCTCAAATGGTAAATTAATTCGATATGTGACTGGTAAAGTCTAGCTAATAAAAATAAGGCTACTTTATTTGGACTATTTTCTAAGAACAAGAAATCGATTGCTGAGTAACATTTGAATATATATGGGCCTTAAAATGGGCCCAGTAAACTAAATACGGCCCATTAGAATATATATGGGCCTCAAAATTTTGGGCCTTTTGCACTACTAAGGCGATGCATTCTGGACTTTTATTTTCTTGACCCACATTTTTTTAAAAAAAATCATGCTTTAATGCAGTTTAAAATTTGATTTAGTGGAAGATAGTAGTACTATATTTTTACCGACTAGATTATTCTACGAGAATTTAATTTATTGGAGATAAGCTATATTTGGAAAGAAAAGAAAAGAAAAAAACTCTAGCTATATGAAGTATTAAGGTATAATTCTGTAAATTAATATTTAAAAAAAAATAGATGTTGTACTTTTTTTTAATAATTAGATTTAATCATTAGATCTAAACAAGCTTTTAAATATATTTCTAATGAGGAATTTTGTCTGTCGTGACATCTGGGACTTGATGAATTTGCATTTAACTTAAAAATGAATAATCTTTATATTGTTTATAGCTATACAAAATTATTTCAATATATATTAATTATTTAAGGATGTTTGGCGAAATTGGGCACAAATAATTGGAACAGGATATTTATATTTTCTTCTGTGTCTGATATTTAACTAACTTCATGTAGGTCAAATAATTTGAAGCAGACAAATGAAAGATCCGCATGTATTAATACTATTTCCTAATTAATTTGCCGTATGTGTAGTTGGAAACATTTGGTAGAACTCTTGAAATTTCAATTTAATCCCTTCACATTTTCATACTATTATTTTCTTTTGAGGTTAGGCAATAAATTTAGTTCTTCTATCTAAATTAGGCACACAAAAAAATAAAATCACGATTTAGAATTGATTTTTCTATATTTTGAGAGATCGGGAGTTCAATAAGTTAATTTTTTATGTTACAATAGTGATGGTAGCTTTTGTAAGATACTAAATAAGTGTCCATAATATTATTGTACAACAATTTTACTTGAGTAAATATATTGTATAGAAAGGTGAAAAGGTGAGATAGATGTAGTAATTTAGGTATAGAATTTAAAAATTTATTCTAATTTTACATTAATATTCAAAATATTATACTTATTTTATATATTCGAAAAATTTAAAATATGACACATAAAATATACGGAGGGAGTGGCAAGATAAAGATTGGGAAAGTAAATAGCAAAAATCAAATAAAGAACTTGATAAATATGCCATGTTTAAACACAAGGGATTTCAGTATAGTATTTTTGAAAGGAGGTTGACGATAATTATTGGAATATCAATATCTCTACACATTGCAATTCTTATCGTTTAATGACTAAAAAATATATATGAATTCATTATTTCAATGAAGAAACGACAATTAGTATTTTTCTTTCATATTTATCGTGAATAGTTCATCCATGTACTCATGCTCCAACAATGAATACCTAACTTTAGACTTTGATTTCTAAACTTAACTATTGAAAATGATTTCTTTATGAATGACACTACTTCTCTGATTTGTTCGATTTCAAAACTAGTCAATTTTCTTCTCCATGTATAAAATTAAATACTATGATAAGATTGTCCATCAATGAAATATTGTCGTATTTGAACGATAGCTTAGTTGCTAGAGATGGCAATGAATTTTGGACTCTGTAATTTTTTTATTTATTTTTAATAAATAAATGCATAAATTTTAAAGGTTGTATTGTAAAAATTATTATCCTTCCAAGTTACTATATTTTCGGCTTCACAATAGTATATGGAATCCTCTATCATATTTTTGGTGTCCCACTTCATATCTTCATTTATTTCTAGTTTTAATCATTTTTTAGTTGCAATTTTAATTTCTTATATTTTACTATAAATTAAAGATTATTAGGTAGGATTCATAAATCTATATTAGAGCTTATTATTAAGTTTTATATTTAATTTATAATTTTTTAGTTTAATAATAATAAATTTGGCTAATTATTCTAATATTTGCTATATATCTTTCTTTTAAATTCTACATTCATCGCTCGTATATCTACACATTTTGTCGTTTTAGTAGGTCCCGCAGTTTTTGTACACTTTCCCACCACTTGTTATATATTTTACCCACATTTTAATAAATGAGCCTCATTTTCCACTCATCTACACACTTACCTAACATTTATTAAAATTCGTGCCCAAAAAATTGGATAGATACATGGAGATCGACTAATGAGGGAGTATATTAGTTATGAAACTTATGTTTCATGATGTAATAATAAAATTTTATTTCATCTAATAAATACTACTAAAGCAGTAAAATTAACAAGAAAACCCCATGAAACACATTAAATAGTGAGACAAAGAACATCATTCGAAACAACGGCTACCCCATGATATAAAAATAACATCCCATCTAAATATAAATAAAATAAAACAAAAATTGACATTTATTTGATCAAATTCAATACGACTTTTTTGTGAAGAAGAAAAAAAATAATCTCTTCTTGATACTAATAATTACCATCTGTAATTTCATTAAAGTCGAAGTGTAATAAATAAATTCCCAAATCTTCACGTTTATGCATACATCATATCCAACTCTGAACTCTGCAAATCTGAATCGCGTAGCTCAAAAACCGTACAAGAAAACTAACACCAAAACCCACAAGACAAAAAATAATAATAATAATAAATTAAATAATAATAATAAATTAAATAAATAAATAAATAAAATAAATAAAAGCAGGAAGAAGTAATTGCATCTGCATGCACGCATATGAAATCTGTCAAAGATTTTTCCCAATTTTTGCTTGCATCATCATTGCATTTGCCCACACACACACTAAAACATATACACACACACACACAAAAAAAAAAAAAAAACCTCTTCCTCTCTCTCTCAACACTGCTGGTGCAACAGTTTCATAGACTTTTCCATCTATTCCACTTTGCCCTAATCCTTACTTGTATGTTTCAAATGCAAAAAGCTTCTTTAATTTCTTTCTCTTCTCAATCACATATTCTTTCACATTATTATTTGTAGTATTATGTTTTGTTTGATTTTGATACATATATATATATATATGTGTGTGTGTGTGTGTGTCTCAATAATAGTTTGGAAGCTCCACACCTTTTTCCTCCATTTGATATCACATATAGAAAATATAGAAAAAACTCAGGGCGAGCAAAAATATTCGAAATCCGAATATCCAAATCGAAATAAAAAATTTGGTTCGGATTTTTTGGATTTTCGGATCGGATCGGATCAAAATTTAGACATATTTCGGATTTTCGGATCGGATCGGTCTAATAATAATCCGAACAAATCCAAAATATATAAATATATATAATATTTATTAATATTATATATATAATATACACTTATATATAACTT
>JAYJMF010000080.1:2726291-2744344 GCA_036873715.1 Salvia sclarea
GCAATTAAATACACAAACTTTCAATTTTTTGCAATTACAACATGGGTGTTTTTTCCGGTGAATAGAAAATCGAGTCAGCACCGAATATATCCGACGAGTCAGCACCGAATATATTAATTTTAAAAAAATCACAAAATTGCCATCCAAAAATCCAAATCAATTTTCTAATTTGGATCCATATTTAAATATAGTTAGACATTCTAACTACATTTTTTAATTTTGATAATTATGTAACACCATATAGGCCCAAACAGACGTATAGGCCCAACTATCATTTTTAGAGGGGATATTAGGCCCAAATTTTAAGGGGACAAACTGACAAACATATCATTAAATTTATCCTCCAACAAAAATAAAATAAAATAAAATAAAATAAAATAAAATAAAATAAAATAAAACAAATAAAATCCCCAAATTAAGTCAACCAATGTCAGTTCTTCAATTCCAACCTCAAAAGTCAAATTCCACCTTCCCAAAAAACCCCCAAATGCGATTTTCCCTCCTTCGCAAATTCTACTATTCACCTGCAATTCAGCTTCTCCCACCTCACTGTAGTCGAATCCGCTTCAACAAAATGTCGACTGAATTGCCCGAATCAAAATCCCCAATCACTTCCGATGAAAAAGTGAAGAAATTTCGGCAGGTTTATCACTCCAGCTCAACCGGTAAGTCAATTGTGAGCAGGAGAATTGAATTCTGGGTTAATTCTTGTTGTTTTCTTTGTGAATGATGGGAATTTTGTGGTTTGGTGGTGGGAATTTTCAGATAAGTGGGATAAATGCTGGGAAGAAGGTTTGACGCCTTGGGATTTGGGGAGCCCTACACCAGTTCTCGTGCACCTTCACAACACTGGATCGCTTCCCAAGGGCAGAGCTCTTGTTCCTGGCTGCGGCACTGTAACTCCCTCTCTCTTAAAATTTGATTAGCTCAAGAAAATGTGAATATTTAGTTTTGTGGAAGAAAAATTGGTGCTAATTGGAGGATTTTTTTGCACCAGAATATTTTGTTAGATAAGGGATTGAAGTTGTTGTTTAGTTATGGAGCTCTCTCTCTGTCTCAAGTCTAGTTTTGATTAGCTCAAGGAAATGTGAATGTGTAGTTTATGGAAGAAAAATTGGTGCTAATTGGAGAAGAATGTTACATTGGTGTTGTTTAGTTATGGAACCTAAAGGTACTGTGAATCCGGCCAATCCAATTCATTAATGAGTTGGCGACTTTTGGAGGATCCTTCGAGCCAAATTTTGGGCCCGATTGTACTTAGGACTTGTTTAGGGTTGTTTTCGTCTTATAAATAGCCGTAGTATTCCTTGTAATAGCCCCGTGGTACTTAGGACTAGTGTTGTTTTCGTCTTATAAATAGCTGTAGTTTTCGTCTTATAAATACCACTATGTCAACGGTTGGGATGTATTTAGTTTGTGCTTTCATTTTTCAGTTTTCTTTCTATAGTTTGGATCTCGTTGATTTCTGTTTATGCAGGGTCATGATGTGGTGGAGATCGCGTGTGCAGAGCGTCATGTTGTTGGTCTGGACATATCAGACAATGCCATTAAGAAAGCAATAGAAGTGAGACATGTTTTTATGTATTTACTTCGTATAAGAGTTCACAACTTGATTAAAATTTCTTATTGATGGAATCTACAAAAAGATTATTTTGAAATCATTTGAGTGAATATTTCTGATCAGTACACCGTAGGAGGCTCTTGTGCCTAATCCACAATAGTATTACATTTTAGTTTCGTAATCTCTAGTTTTGTCTACAACGTAGTTAAATCCTCGCTGTGATCTTTGCGTTGCATTGTAGTTGGCATCTGGCTCACCAAAGGCAGAGCACTGTACTTTCTTAAAGACAGACTTCTTTACTTGGTGTCCAGATCAGTTGTTTGATCTCGTTTTCGATTACACGTAAGTTTCCTCATGATATTGTGCTGTCTTTTCGTTAGTGTTCGAAACTTATGATATTGTCTCTACAGGTTTTTCTGTGCCATTGAACCTGAGCTAAGATCGTTGTGGGCCAAGAAAATGTCTGATCTTCTAAAACCGAATGGGGAGCTCATAACACTAATATATCCTGTTAGTCCAGAATTTTATAGCACTTTCCGTGTATTTTTCCTTTGGTTAGGCCAAAAATCTCGTGTACATCAAGATGTACGGTGCATCCACCCCCATTAATGTTCACCAATCTCGAATTAGAGTTTACTAATCCCTGATTAGGACTTATTAGTCACAATTAGGATTTAATTAGGGAATTAGAGGTAAATCATACCTTTTATATTTTCCACTAAGCGAGAGCGACTTAAACTTATTACATCATTGAATGATTCATGTGGTCTAGTCGGCTTCTATACAAAAAATATGTATATCATTTAAATTACTAATGTAATCTGATAGTTTCATTTGCATAATCTTGTCATCGACAGATAGATGATCACGAGGACGGCCCTCCGTATAAAGTATCAGTTGCTGAGTAAATTTCCACTTTGACTCACTTTATACGTCGAAATTTCATGAGAATTCCTGAACATTTTAGCTCCATAGATGTCGAGGTTCACTTCTCAAAAATTCTTCCTTCTATGCAGTTATGAAGAGGCACTGCATCCCGTCGGTTTCAAAGCAACACATATTTCAGACAATGAGTTGGCTATCTCTCGTCGTAAGGTAAGTAAATTTCGTGTGCAACTTTTCACTCAAATGTTGCTTAGTCTCGTTTGGATGTGGAAATAATGCTGTGGATGTATACAAATTACGAGCTCTTCGAGTTGGTGACTTGAGCCTTAATTTGAGTTATAGAGTAGTTGAGAATTAGGACATTGTGACATTACTAGGCAAAGGTGTATGCTTAGATGAGTCCAAGTAATTGAATTTTTACTCAAATGCCATGTGTTCTTAATAGCTATACACCGTTATCTCAACCTCATGAAATTCGACACCAGAAAAGTGGGCCTGTCCTAGATTGAAAACATGAAGTCGATCAAATTATTGGGTACTAAATGAGAGATTTATGACAAAATATGCATAATTCCGGTTAGAAAGTGTTTTTTCATTTTATTTGCTTCCATGGATGTAAACGAGTCTGATATGAGGGAAGGGCGGAATTATCATATTTTTGGCTTCACGTATGATAAATTTGCAACGGAATTGTGAAACATCGTTCTTGAATCCATGGCAGGGACGGGAGAAGCTAGGGAGATGGAGAAGATCTCTAGGCGAAGCTTCGCTTTGATCATACTTTGCAGATGTACAACGAATTTTCACCTGTCTCTGCAATGAAAATGGAGAGATTACTGGTAATCCTATGACGAAACATATTGATTATTTTTTCGATTGGGGGTGGGGAACCGTGGAATTTGAGCTCGGACCTCTCATTTACAAAGTTGAGGTCGCACCACCTGGTATCCTCGAGATACATGAAACATATTGATGGAAGAATATTTCGAGTTTATTAGATTTTTGTAAGAATCAAGGTCTAATAAGGTTATGGATATCATATGATTATAATTTCGTATACTGAGATAATTGCTAATTAAATCCCACATTTCGACTGGATTGTAAACTAAACACAACTTTTAAAACGTTGCAAAAGTATACCAACCCGTTTGTATTTTTTTTTTTTTTTTTTTTTTTTTTTTTTGAAGTTGGGATTTTAATGAGCGAAATTCAAAATTGATTAAGGGCTTTCTGAGCGCATTGTTTGGACTATTTTCCCATCTTGTCAATTTTGTCGTTGGACAATCACAGTTAGCGCGATAGAGTTAGGGTTTCCTGACTGTTTGAGCTACAGATCCTAGCATTCGACGACAAAATTAACAGCATAGGAAGACAATCCAAACAATTCGGAAGTTTCACTTATTTGGTAACTCAAACACGACTTTTGAAATTTTGCAACAGTGACACCTCTAAAACTCTTCCAGTCACAAAGGAGGTAACATGGCATGCCTAACTAGAGCTGGCATTGACAAAATGCAGTTCGATTCGGTTAGTATTACGCTGCCTCAACTCCCGGTTGATAAAAAAATTGGAGATGTTTTGGGAACATTTCTAATATGTCTTAAATTTGCATAACTCCAAAGTTTGTGCATTACTACAATCAACTTTTGAAAAAATAGATCTTCGTTAAATTTATACAGTAAATGAATATATATATATATATTCATTATTCCCAAAATAAATGAAATGAAACGAAATAAAATTGAACTACAGGACAAGCTTTCAAAAATTTCAATTAAATGTTGCACCAATTGAGATTCCAAAGTGATATGTTCCATCTCATTTAAAATTATAAAGCAAAAAACATATTTTTGTAAATAAAAGTGTTAATTACACGTAAATACATGAATTTTGGATTTTTTTTTCCAGCTAAAAAATACACCAAATATTTATAATAAGTCCGAATATAACATATTGTATACTTGTATTAGGTGTCTAATTAATATTACGTGGTTGTGTGACTACGACCTAACTAATTAACATGACAAATTTTTGAACGAATTTTTATTGAATCCTAAATTCAATTCTGCGTGCAATGCAAATAAAGTAATTCTTGAATTGGTGTAATTTTTTTCGGGAAAAAAAAGTTCGTGTGCAATTCCTTCGAAATAAAAAGATAATGTATTTTAATAGAATATTAGTAGAATACATAGTATTGTGCTTGTGTCATCATAAAATCTTTCACCTTCTTAACCGCCAACTAACTACCTTTCTCTCTATTTTTGTTTCTCTCTCACCAACATTTTGACCCTTTCTTTCCCCTCCCAATATTCACTCTCCCACAATGATCAACTTCTCTCCTCCTTCCCATCTCTCAAATCCAACAAAACACTAACAAAAAAAAATTGCTCTCACAAAAAAGGAAAAAAAAAGAGAGAGAGAAAAATGGAAGACGATCGCCCCAAAGATCCCGACATCACGGCGGCGCTGGAGGCGCTGCCCAACTCGCCGCCGCGCCGGAAAACCTACTCCTACAGCCAGCAGCTGCGGACGATGACCGGCGGCCACCAGCCGCGCCAGCAGAACCACCCCCGCAACCACAGCCTCGACGAGATCGACATCCTCGCCGCCGCCGAGGACGAGGACGAGGACTTCTACCGCTACCCCATCACCACCACCGGGAGCGTCGGCGGCGCCGCCGACATGATGGATTATGTGGGTATGGGGGACGCCGCCGGCAACGGCGGCTTCGACGAGTCGGCGCCGAACCAGCCGCTGCCGGAGTTCGTCGGCAGCGGTGGCGGCGTCGGGGTTTTCAAGGCCCCGATAAGGGCGGCGATGCACCCCAACCGGCCGCCGTGCCTCGAGATCCGGCCCCACCCCTTGAGGGAATCTCAGGTTGGGCTGTTTTTTGGAAGTTTTTTTTAATCTTTTTTTTGGCGGTTTTATTGATCTTGATATGTAGAACTCATCTAAAAGAATTGGTGGTTAAGTAGCTTACTTAAAAGTTATCCAATTATTACGTAAACATTTAATTTTCTTGGTTTTTAATGTATGGATAAATGCACCATTGTAGACATAGGATGGAATTCTCAAAAAATAAACATAGGATGGATTTATTCTTTTTAGTTTGTCCAATTTTTTGTAGCTAAAATTATTTATAATCCACAAAGTAAACTTGCCCTTGAATTATATTTGGTGCGATATCTATGATTTATTTGCTTGGATTACTCGATGAGATGGTCTCCTGTGTGGACGTCTGCACGTGCGTAATGACACTTTTCTTCACTGTAAATGACACTTTTCTTTATTGGAAGTGACACGTTATAGTTACAGGGTAGAAAGAAACAAGTGACACTTTTTTTTTATATATATATTTTAAATAACACTTTTCGTCACTGTAAATGATACTTTAGGACGTCTGAATAGGAGATTTCGTGATTACCTTATATATATTGTGTTTGATTTTGTGAAATTGGAATGGCTTGCAATGTAGTACATCAAGTTTGTAGCATATAGTATACTCATTTTTATCTCTACTTGCTCCTAATCTTTGAGCTTTAGGAACATTAACGAGGTGTTAAGCATAGATTACACTCCTCTTTGTTGTGATTTAGGCACATCCTCATCGTCGTTCTTGAAGCGCATTCGATTATTTAGTAGTATGTTTTTGAATTCACACTCATTAAGTTAATGTGGTGTCGATGTAAGATTGAAAATAGGTGTTTGTTTTCAAATTTTCCAACAAATTTGAGTACTTTGCTTCATAACAAGTCTAGAAGATGTATAAGAATCTAGAAGTTTCTGGACATCCACAGGGTGGAAAATCGATAAAGACGATTGCTAGCACTGACACACAGCTGTGGGCGGGGATGGAAGCCGGTGTAAGAGTGTGGAAATATTCAGACACATTCGAGCCGGGGAGTGCCACGACAACAGCAGGGCGGAGGCTGCCAAGAGGAGACGAGGAGACGGCCCCCTTTCACGAGTCAGCCAGCACGTCTCAGACGCTGTGTTTGCTGGTCGATGAAGGGACGAAGCTGGTTTGGACCGGGCACAAGGATGGCAAGGTTCGTTCGTGGAAGATGGAGCAGCAGTTCACCGATGGCAACGCCTTCAAGGAAGGCTTCTCGTGGCAAGCTCATAGAACTCCAGTTCTTTCTATGACAATGTCCTTTTATGGTATGTTCCATTTTCCATTGATTCTTTTTTTAGTCTTTTTGATATTTGTGAAATTCTGGTTTTGCACGCGACTTTCAAATCTTGTTTTTGGATAGATGGACTCTACATTGTGTGTAAATTTTTCTCTTGATTTCACTTTCTGATGAAATTGAAGCTGACTCGGAAAATAATTGCATGACTTGAAAAACGTAAAACGGCGCTGTTCTTTGTTTCGGAATGGGAAATCATGTCTATTTGAGAACAAAGTATAAAAGTCATGTGCAGAACCAGAAATAGCGGTGTTTGTCTACGAATACAGATTTAGTTTCTCGTTTTCTTATAATCTCTTGGCTCGTATCAAGGTGATATATGGACGGGTACAGAGGGCGGCTTTATACGGCTCTGGCCATGGGAGTCTATCGAAAAATCTCTCGGACTAACGCAGGAGGAGAGACGAATGGCTGCTCTGCTCGTCGAGAGATCAGTCATCGACTTGAGAGCTCAAGTCACCGTTAACGGCGTCTGCAACATCTCCTCCTCCGATGTCAAATACTTGTTATCCGACAACGTCAGAGCCAAAGTTTGGGCCGCAGGCTCTCAAATCTTTTCACTATGGTACGTACATTCGTCTCCGCCTCACGAAAACAGAGGAAAATCGTATAACTTTGTGATCATTTATTTAGGAATGCTCGAACGAGGGAGCTTCTGAAGGTATTCAACCTCGAGGGCCAGATCGAGAACCGTGTCGACATGCCTCAAGACCAGCCGGCGGAGGACGAGGCGAGCGTGAAGTTCATCTCCAAGGGTAAAAAGGACAAACCGCAGGGCTTCCTGCAGAGGTCCCGGAACGCCCTGATAGGCGCTGCGGATGCTGTCCGCAGGGTGGCAAAGGGGGCGGGCGCGTTAGTCGAGGACACGAAGAAGTTAGAAGCAATGGTTATCTCTGCGGACGGTGTGATCTGGACGGGTTGTTCCAACGGGCTATTGATCCATTGGGACGGGAACGGGAACCGCGTGCAGGACTTCACACGACACACCGCGGCCGTGCAGAGCTTATGCTCGCACGGGGGGAAGATTTGGGTCGGGTACGCCACGGGTAACATCCAGATACTCGACCTCGAGGGGAACGTGGTGGCCAACTGGGTCGCGCACAACGAGCCCGTGATAAAGCTTGTCATCGGCCGCGGATTCCTCTTCAGTTTGGCCACGCACGGCGGCATACGCGGGTGGGACATATCCTCCCCTGCATCCATCGACAGCACAATTCGGCAAGAGCTATCCGAGCGATCGGATATGTACACGAGGCGGGAGAACGTGACGATCATGGTTGGAACGTGGAACGTTGGCCAGGGACGGGCCACTCAGACGGCCCTCAAGTCGTGGTTGGGCTCTGCAGTGTCTGACGTCGACATTGTGGTCGTCGGCCTGCAGGAGGTGGAGATGGGCGCCGGTTTTCTTGCAATGTCGGCGGCACGAGAAACGGTGCGCTTGTAACTACATTGATATGGATGGTTTTGAATTGGATCAACAAAATTTGAGTATTGAGTTTGCATTTTTAGGTAGGGTTGGAAGGGAGCTCTGTGGGGCAATGGTGGCAAGATAATATCGGCAAGGCGTTGGACGAGAGATCTGTCTTCGAACGTGTCGGATCGAGGCAGCTGGCCGCCTTGCTGATAGCGATTTGGTAAGTTTTGTTGATTGTTATAGTTTTCATACTGTAAGGGCGTTTACTTTGGGTGATAGATTAAATCGACAAAGACATATGATGGAGTATTTGAAGGATCACACTGTTAAACAAGCTCAAAAGTGTGTCAAAATATGTGGTAGGTTATAATCCTAAATGTTTTTTAGGGAAACTGTTACCTTTTAAAGAAAACTGCAGATTAAATTACGAATTATACCCCATTTTGCAATTACATTTGAAAGTTGGCAATTAAATACATGAGCTATCATTTTTTTTATTTGCAAGTTGAGCTAAAGCTCGCTTTTGGTGATTGGAAAATCTACTCGGACACTAATTTTCTACAATTGGAGCTCAAGCTTCCACGTCGTTTCCATTCGTCGGAAAATGGGGTGTAATTCATGATTTAATCTGCAGTTTTTCCTACTCTTTCGTCCAAAGTATGCACATTCTTGCATAAATGTACTCGATAAATTGACTTGGTTTTCAAATCTTGGACAGCCTCACTTCTCCGGTACTAAAAAGCTGTATTTTAAACGAGATATTCGACAAAAAACAATTGAGCTTTGTTTTTGTACAATTTCTAGGTAGATTTCCGGTTGTAGACAGAAAGTGGATCCATCCTAGATTTGAAAACGAAGTCAATTTATTATGCACCAGTCTGAAGAACTGCTCATACTTTGAGCTAGAAAGCGATATTTTTACCATGATTTCTTATGTATCTAAGCCATCACCCAAAGTAAACTCTCGATATTTGGATGAGCTATCCCATGTCACGATTCTCTATAATTACGACATAATTTTATAGGTCGTTGTCGTCCTTCCTTTCCTTTCAGGGTAAGAAAAACCCTCCGGCCCCACGTCGGGGACTTGGATGTCGCTGCTGTCGCGTGCGGCCTAGGCCGTGCCATAGGAAACAAGGTAAGTATCTCTTAGCTTCTTCTCCCTTTTCTCGTGGCAATTCTGCGTCGTCTCGACGTTGATACACGAGCTCTGTTGCAGGGAGGTGTGGGGTTGAGGTTGAGAGTGTATGATCGGCTCATATGTTTTGTAAATTGCCATTTTGCTGCACATTTAGAAGCAGTAAACAAACGGAACGCCGATTTCGATCATATCTTTCGAACAATGACTTTCACCCGATCCACGCACTTCTTTGGCAACGCCGCTGGTATGCTGCGATGCCTCTACTTGTCTTGCTCTCTTCTTCTCTGCATATATTTATTTTGGCTGCTTTATTCGTTTGGCTTGCCGTGGCTCCTCATTTTTGCAGCTGGTGTTTCATCGGCTAATCAAGTGCTCCGCAACACAAATGTACGGTTGCATCGCCTTGTTTGATTTCGAGTTTTTTTTTGATTTTGCACAGAAACTCCCGTGAGGTCGGAGTGTGGATCCATACTTTGTTGCATTTATATGTGGCATCTGCTATTACATTAATAGATGTCTGACACGTGGTAATATCAATGATTCAGGATTTAAAATTTATATAACGAAAATATATACCTAACCTATGACAATCTGAACCCCAGGATCTGCCACATGTCCTCCATCTGTTTATGTAATATAAGAATGTTACACACAAATGCAATAGGAGATCCCTTTTAGTGAGGTCCCGGTGGTCCTCACACCCAATTGAGTGTACCGGTGGTGGTCCCCACAAAAGATCGACCTCACGCTAGTGTGTCCCTTGATTTTGTGAATTTTTGGTTTGAGTGAAATTTTGTGTGGGGAGCACCGGACCTCACCTAAGGTCGACCTCGCACGAGTGTTTGTGTAGTTTAAGTTTGATTTTGTGAAGTTTTGGTTTGAGTGAAATTTTGTGTTTTTTTGTCTCTCTCCAGCAGGCTCCATCTACTAGTCCTGAGGAGACAAGGCCTGATCTTGCCGAGGCCGATATGATCGTCTTTAATGGCGATTTTAACTATCGCCTATTTGGCATAACCTATGACGAAGCTCGGGACTTGGTCTCCCAGCGAAGCTTCGATTGGCTTCGCGAGAAAGACCAGCTACGGGCAGAGATGAAGGCCGGGAAAGTTTTCCAAGGGATGCGGGAGGCCCTCGTGAGGTTTCCGCCCACATACAAGTTCGAGAAAGGGAAACCGGGCTTAGGAGGTAAGACGACGCCCTTGTTGATGCTCGTTGTTTCATTTATGCGGGGGTGTTTACTTTGGGTGATAAACTCAGATAAATTAGGGTTAATTTGTCAAATTAATGCACCAACTTCCATTTGAAAAGTTGCAATGATGTCGTTACCTTTCAATCTGTTGCAAAATTAACACCCTTGATTTATTTTGGTCACCAAAAAGTTGACACGTCAAGCGCATTTTGAAGACACCGGCATCGATGAGGCATGATACGTCAACTCTGGTGATAAAAAGAACCGAGGGTGTTAATTATGCTATGAATTAAAAGGTGGTGACATCGTTGCAACATTTCAAAGTTTGTGTTAAAATTGCAAATTGAGTGAAAGTTCGTGCATTAATTGGCAACCGACTATGCAAAGAAATGTAAGAATTTATCCAACTAAAAAAAACTTAAGAATTTATTTGGAAGAATTTTTTATACAAAAGGATTCTATATATTATATAACAATGATAAATGCATAACATAAAATAAACAGAGAGACTATAATATATCATATGAGACTATTGCCTTTATGTCAAATACAATATGGATATAACAAGAAAAGTATATTTTGTAAAGAAAAAGAAGATATTTCATACCCGGATTCAACAATTTAGACCTGGTGTATCATGTAATCTTTCAAATACTCGATCCTATAATTGTCCGCATGATCTATCGTGCTCCGGGGATATACGAATCTAATCGTGTAGGTTTCAGGTTACGATTCCGGTGAGAAGAAACGAATCCCGGCTTGGTGCGACAGAGTGCTGTATCGCGATAGCAAAGTCGCGCAGATCAAAGAATGCAACTTAGATTGCCCCGTGATTGCCTGCATATCACAGTAAGCCTTCTTTTGATCTCGAGCATTAACCACTCTACCACTATGCCAGCTCACGTACACAGTCTCGATGTTTTTTAAGTTGTGCTCTTCTCGCCTTTGCTTATTTCGTAGTGATAATCCTCTTGTCTCGATCTTGAACTCAAGGTACGAAGCGTGTATGGATGTGATCGAGAGCGATCACAAGCCCGTCCGTTGCAAGCTCAACCTCGACATTGCCCATGTCGACAAGACAGTTAGGAGGCAGGAGTTTGCGAAGATCCTGCAGACGAACGAGGCGATCAGGTCGAGCACAGAGGCGCTGCGTTTCGTCCCCGAGACGACGGTCAGCACGAACAGCATCGAGCTCCAGAACCAGGACACGTTCAACTTGAAAATCAGCAATCGGAGTGCTGAGGAGTGCGTGTTTTACAAAATTGTGTGTGTGGGGCTATGCGCCATCAAGGATGATGCAACGGAGCCCGATTACCGCCTCCGTGGCTCCTTCGGCTTCCCCCGTTGGCTCGAGGTAAATTTCCGAGCTCTTAGTTCTAACGGACTAGCCGTTAGGTTTGGAAGGGTGGAAATGAATCGAGTCGAATACTGAATAATTCAATATTGACTTAGGACTGTAGAGTCTTAATCAAGCATAAACAAATAAATATCACAAAATCTCCCGTGTGAACGTCCTAAAGTGTCATTTACAATGAAGAAAAGTGTTATCATTCAAACATGTGGGAGTCCGCATAATTGACCACCCCCAATAAATATATGTTACTCACTCCGTCCCATACGAGTCTGTTTTCCTTTTTAGGTCGTCCCATTATAAGTTCCCCCTATCCAATAAGAAAACAATTTTGCCTTCTAAACTTGTGGGCCCTACCACTTTAGACACAAAATACAACTTTCTTATTACGTGCACAATTAGGTTGCTCCGGACTAGCCATTAGGTTCGGAAGGGTTTGAATGAATCGAGTCGAATACTGAATAATTCAATATTGACTTAGGAGTATAGAGTCTTAATTGAGTAGAACTGAACCGTCCTAAAGTATCATTTACAGTGAAGAAAAAGTATCATTTACAGTGAAGAAATGTGTCGTTTATAGTGAAGACACTAGAGAAAATGTCATTGTCTGCGCATACGGACGTCTGTCCAAGATACCACCTCAGTGAACCTTTGGACTTATGAAACAGGTGACACCGGCGGCCGGCCTGATCCGACCGGATCAAGTCTCGGACGTGTCGGTGCACCACGAGGAGTTCCACAAGTTGGAAGATTTGGTCGAGGGCGTTCCACAAACGTGGTGGTCCGAAGACACGAGGGACAAGGAGCTGATCTTGCTGATCGTGGTACGAGGCAGCTGCTCGACCGACGTCAAAACCCACCGTGTGACTGTCCGACACCGCTTCAACGGGAACGCGATCCGGATAGATCAAAGAGGCAACTCCGCCCGAAAACAAGACGATAGCTCGCACCAAAAATCGTTTTGAGATAGCTGAGGTAGTTACACCTGAACTCGCATCTGAGATCTTTGGCCGGGTGCAAATGTGCGTCGTTTTAGCCCTAAATTTGGGCCGAACGACTCGTGTATTCGTCGTCGTTGGCGGAAAGTTAATCAGAAGGTACATATTTGTAGAAATGGATAGGCAAATTCTTCAGTTCAGCAATAGGAAGATTTCTTTTGTTTGGCATAGATAGAATTAATCAAATCCATTTTGTGGTCAGAATTTTTGGTTTGGATGCTATAATTGAAGATGGTGGTGTTGCATCTCAAATTTCATTGTGCAAAGGGTTACATATTACCTGTAAATACACGAACTTTGCACTTATTCTGATTTTGCACACGAACTTTTTTCAGCCATAAATACGTACAGTACCAATGAAAACTCGTTCGAGCTAGTGTGTCATATTAATAATTACTTAGCCAGGTTAAGTCATACGACATGTCATATTAATTAGCCACATAATGCGGCTTGTCATATTCGGCTTCATTGAAAATATTCACGTTGTGCAAAATCGGACAATCTTTAAATTGGTATATATATATCTTTTGCTCGAATAAAAGTTCATGTATAAATTCCAAAATAAGTAAGAAAATTGTATATTTACAAGCAATTGAATCTTGTGCAAATATTTTTTAGATATTATGTGAAATTTCAACTTAATTAAAATATTAATATATTAGAATTACTATATTGTCATTAAACACATTAAATTTTGTGAGATTTCACTCAGTTTTGTCATTTTAGTAATGCAATGATACAATGTTGTTACAACAAACTCCAAAAAAAGATAAAAAGAAATGAAGAAGCAATGATATAAACTCCACCATTGGTTGAATGTGAAAATAAATATGTTACATCCAACAATGTGTCTTTCGACTTTGGAGTTCATCATCACTTTGGTAAAAGAATTCACAACCAAAGAAACTCTTTGGAAATTAAAAACTACCCCTATATTTTGAAAAATTTGCACATTGGTCCCATAAAATTGTGATGCTTGTCGTCGTCGCTGTCGTCGTCTTTTTCAGGTTACAAACAATTTTCCGGCATGATGACGCCGCCGGAACTTCCGGCGATGTTTTTGCAGAAGGATTGTGCTTTGGTTGATTTCAAATAAGTGAGTTTAATGTCACTTAATTTGATATTGCTACATGGATTTGTATGGCTGCAATCAAATGCCATGGCTACTTTTGTTGCAGATGTTCCTTGAATATTTTGGTATGTAATTTGGCTAATTTTGATTCCAGAGCCCTGCAAAAAATTTAATTTAGAAAAAATTAAAATTAATCCAATCATATATTTGGCGGGAAAAAATAAAAATTAAATATTATAGTTTATAACAACCATGCATTAAAAGTTTTTCAATAATGTACTCTCAACGTTTAATTAATAAATTACAAATTGGCACTCATACTTTCAACATTTTTATAATTTCGTCACGATGATATTTTCAGCACCTGAAATCTCACGTGGCATGTCCGTGATTTTTCACGTGAGACCTCGTGTGATGGAAATATCCATTCGAGACTTAATCGCGAGAATATTCAAAGGTTGGACATTAATTTGAAACTGATCAAATATCAGAATATTATTGAAAATTTACTCGAATGCTGGGACATTAACTTATATTTAGAGTAAAAAATTTCATGCAATAGAAGTATGCAAAATCAAAATTTAAAGTATTTTTTAGAGAATAAATTTAAATATTTCTGAATTTAAATAATTATTTTAAATGATTATAAATCTATCTAAATGAAAAAAAAGTAATTATAATATTTACCTGGCTAGGACAACCTTGATTGTTGGGGCAATAATTTTGGTCTATAATGATTGGATTCTCAACATTCTTCATAAGTAGATTTCGAAAATTAATATTTCTGACAAATCCCTTGCTGGGCCGGGCCCACGTTTTTATACGAACACCATTATCTGACCCACTAAAAGCAGAATTTATTAGAGTCACATTTTCCACACCATCTTCATTAAAACTTCGGCCCAAACTTCCAATGCTGCAAAAATAAAGAAAATAATTATTTATAGTGTGCATGCAAATAATAATAATAATAATAATAATAATAATAATAATAATAATAATAATAATAATAATAATAGTAAAAAATATTAAAAAAAAAAATAATTTGTTCAAACGAAAAAGATTTTATCAATATATATGATCAAATATATTGATTTTGTCAAAGATTTTTTGCGGTGGTGGAGAAAATTTCATCTTTCAAATAGAGAAAAAAATATCTGGAAATAGAATTAAAATAAATAGTTTGGAATATAAATAACTATTTACAATTTAAAAAATAAAATCGAGCAAATCAAAGTTTAAGTTTTTATAGACAATTGTGTACGTAATATTGAGCTAGAATCATAATAAAAAAAAAAGAGAGAGAGAATTTAATTATATATTACCTTACACCGTGTCCGGGGCCACATTTTATCTTCTCCATCCATAAATTCCTGGTCCCGGGCCCGATGGATATACAGTCGTCGCCGGTTTGGATTAGGGCATTGGTGATAGTGACTCCGGTCGACGATTGAACATGAATCCCATCGGTGTTAGGGCTTTGATCCGGCGCTATGATCTTCACATTGCTCACCTTCACATTCTTGCAACTATTGATCACAATGTGCATTAATTGGCTATTAATCGAGGTTAAGCCCTTAATCTCGGCGTTGTTAACCCAATTAAATGTGATTGACTGCAATTTTAAAACATAATAACTAGGATTAGTCAAACAATAATAATAGTAATAATTAATAATTGGTGTAATATGAAAAAAAAGAATGAGACAAATTGGTATAACTTTTTTTGTAAAATAAACCATAATGTAATTATAAATATGGCTTACAAAATCACACTAATCAGTTTATATATAATAAAATATGTGCTTAAATTTAATTAATTGATAGTGATATGAGGAAAAAGTGGTGTGACATCAATTAATGTTTTTAATTTATCCCTCATTTTAAATAAGTTCACACCCTCACCTCGAAAACTTTTAACTAACTATAGGAGAATTATGTACTAACTCATAAATAGAATGATATTTAAGCATGTAATTGAATTGTGAAATAAAAAACATTAATTAAAGAGAGATTGAAAATGATAGCAAGTGGTGGGAACTATGGCGGCGAGGGTAGCTAAGTTACCTAACTCTTTAATTTCTTCATTAGTATTACTTATTACTTCTTCCAAAGTTGAAAGCTAATAATTATTCTTGTTTAACAAAAACTATTAATAATTATTTGACTCCCTACTTTACTTATCGGGGTAAAATGTCACAACTTGTCGCTACGTTTGACATTTTTCCAATAATGTGACGCCTTTCAATTTATGTCACATTAATACACAATATTTCAACTTTTGTCAATAATATCACGAGGTCCAAATTCCAGCACCGAAAAATCCACGTGACATGCTAGATTCACGTGAATTTTTCAGTGCTAGAATTCGGAGCTCTTGACATTATTAAAAAAATGTCAAACTTTATGTAATAATTTGACAAAAAGAGTGGCATTATT
The DNA here is from genome assembly GCA_036873715.1 of Salvia sclarea. Taxonomy (NCBI): domain Eukaryota; kingdom Viridiplantae; phylum Streptophyta; class Magnoliopsida; order Lamiales; family Lamiaceae; genus Salvia; species Salvia sclarea. Next base: position 2,742,531 of record JAYJMF010000080.1, read on the forward strand.
GAAAAAAAAAGTCCAACGTTTTGCCAAAATACGTATTAATCTCCCCGCACTAAAATAACACACTAAATACACACTATCATTTCAATATCCTTTTTTTCTTTCAATAATTCACAAAGTCCAAATTCCAGCATCGGAGAAATTTCACAAAATTGTGAAAATTTTCCCGATGCTGGAATTTGAGGCTCGTGATATTATCAATAAAAAAAAAATATTGAAACGTTACGATATTTTTCCCAAACAAAAATAAATAAATAAAACACACTAAAACAACGTGAAATGACGAATTTACCCTTGCTCCGGTGGGGCAACTTTTCCCGGCCGCCTTGCACGCCCACAACCCGGCCCCCCTCGCGTCGAGGTTCCCTCCAACGACCGAGATCCGATTCACCTGAATAAAGAGAATCCAATAGTCGGAATTCCCGAGCCCGCGATAATCTATCGGAGCCACTAGGGTTCCATCAATTTGGAATTTGATCTTGCTCTTGCAAGGCCCTCTAAACTCCGCCGACTTTATAAGGTAACGCCCCTTTGGCACGTAAATCGTCGACGCCGTCGCGGCCGAGCACGCTCCCGCCCAAGCCTTGAGGAACGCCGCCGTCGCGTCGGTGTTTCCGTCGGCTTTTGCGCCCAATTTGATCACATTGAATGTGACCGAAGCGGCATTTGCATTGCTAGAGAAAAATAGGATTAATTGAGTGAATAAAATGGTTGAAAAAATTGGGGAAATCATTTTTTTTTGGACTAAGGTTTTTAGTGATTTGGATGAATTTTAATTTCTTGATGGGAAATTGAGACGGTTGATGGGGTATTTATATGGGATTGGATCTTTGCAACGGCCGATTTGAGATTGATTGGATTCAATGATTGATTGGATTTAATTTAATTTATTTTTGGGGACGTCATGGCCTACTTCAAGGCTTCATGTTCATGTTATGATATGTACGGCTTCACGTGATGATAAGTTATTAATTGAGATGGAATTTTTGTTTTGGGAGTCATGTGTAGGCGTTTTCTTGTCGAAAAAGAATATTTTTGGAAATGGATAATAGTCAACTTCGTTGAGAATATAATAAGTGTATAATTATTAATTTTTGTTGATTTTAAAAGTGTAAGACTTAGCTTGTTGCGGCTTGCACATGGAGTTATGCCCGAGGTTGTAGTTTGAATTTCTCAACAAAGCTTATTTTATTCTTTGCATAAGCGCAGAAAATACTTGATAACACATGTAGTTTGTTGCAACTATGATACATAGATAGAGATGTCAATCTTGTTCGAAAATCGATAAACCAACCCGAATAGAAATGGAAAATTAAAATGGAGAGTAACAATTGTGAATTTCTAGCTCGACTAGCCGAAACAAAATAATAGGATTAATTGAAAATTGAGCGGGTTGATCGGATTGATATCTCTATTTATAAAGTTGAAGAGTTATGTGAAATTTTACATGAAACAAAATGGGTGTGTAATTGAATCAAGTCGCACCGTCAAACTGAAATTTGATTCGTTTATAATTGAGTTGAGTTGACGATTTAAAGATTTATGAACTTATTCAAGTTTGATTAAGCCTTCGTACATGAAGACTATTATTGTCTACAATGATTGGAAAAAACAGAAGAAAATAGTGTAAAATGAATATTTGTACAAAAATAATACTCCTATAAGCAATACTTCAATAATTAAGTTCGTCTAGATACTTTTGAATTCACACTTGTAATAAACTAATCGTATGTTGACCAAGAATTAGTACAACATTTAAAAATTATGTTCATATTATAATATTTTATCAATAATAATAATAATAATAATAATAATAA
>JAYJMF010000080.1:2744444-2772837 GCA_036873715.1 Salvia sclarea
AATAATAATAATAATAATAATAATAATAATAATAATAATAATAATAATAATAATAATAATAATAATAATAAAAGTCAAGGTGCATGAATTAATGCATGGAGAATTAATATAATGATAGGGGCTTTGGATTGTGATTAATGAAGCCATGTGAAACATGGAATAATCCCGGAGGATTAGAAGGCGGGATTATAGCCGACTGCTAATCATTACTCTTTTAGGGATAAAAGTCAAACGTATAAATCATCGTTAATGTGGTTATATGTTGTTTGAGTAATTAAGAATACTACTTTCATTTTTTTTTATGACGAGAAAAATTCGGAGTCGTGGTTACTCGAGGTGTATAAAAGGTGAACCTTAAAAAATTAAGTGTGACAAATATTTGAATTTATGTTAATTAATTAATCAATTAATTTATTTTGAATATATATGATTTATTCGTAATATTAATAATAATATATTAATTATTTCATATAACAAATAGAGTTCATTAGAGAGACTTAACACATTATTTATTACTAATTATATTACATAATATAAGCCTCTTTTACCAATAATTGTACATTTTCAAATTAAATCACTTAACAAGCTTGTTCACGAACTAACGAGCCGAATAATACTATGCTCAAGTCTGGTTTGTTTAATTAACGAGCTTCACTAAACGAGCTTAGAAGAACTTTTATAGAACCAAGATCTTGAAGCTCAGTGGATAAATTCGCCAAATATTTCAACGCATTTCTTCTTGTCTCATCTCTCTCTCTCTCTCTCTCTCTCTCTCTCTCTCCATAAAGTCATTTAACCAAATTGTTGACAAAAGATTTGTGCCCACAATGTGTTCGATAAAAGATTTGTCCAAGTGTGTTGGTTGATATGTAATTTTTCTTATTCCCTTTTGCATATGTTTTCATAGAGTAAATATTAATTGTAATTAATGTGACCATGTTTCCGTTCATTACATTATAAATCACCAAACTCATGGCCTTATTCCACAAAAAACTCTATATAACTCATATGATTAGATAGCTATATATATATATATATATATGATGCTTCCTAGCAACTTGGTTTAGCAACACCGGACGTATTAACTCTCGCATTTTGACAGAATGCTTTTGCAGCAGATTTCTTCTCCTTATCTGAATAATACAGATTTATATCATTCAATGTGATTCTCTCGCAAGGATTTGTCGAACTGCAATCCAATGTTAGCGCTACTAGAGTTCGCGATGTTCCATATATGTTGTTGATCTTCACGTCGCTGATTTTCACACCGGAGCTCTGTAAAAAACCATATTTATCGAGCATTTTCATTTCATCAGTACATGTCATGTGTGAATTGATTTTTTGCAGTATATGGGAAAAGGATGGCGATTGGAAAACGTTATCGATATTGGATAGGGGAAAATAAGCTCGTTAAAATAGCTTATAAGCTTATGCAAAGTGTTTGATAAAATTATCTCCTAAATAGCCCACCATGATTTAAGAAAATAACCCCACCATGATTTATTTTTTCCAACATATACCCTTTGACTTACAACTCCGTCTTGAGCTTATAAGCTCGATTATCCAAATAGTTTAACAACTGATAACCTCTTGAGACATTACATGCTATAACTCTTCGAACAACTTATAAATTGTTGAAACTTATAAAACCTCACTAAAATAAGCTTAGCCAAACACCTCCTTAGCTTATTCTTAGAGATTGTAAGACGTTAATTTGAGGAGATTAAGTTGTCAAAATGTCAAGATAATTGAGCTTATAAGCTAGATAAAAAATCTAATTAGAGAGATAAAATTGAAAGAGTAAATATTGAAAATAACATACTATGGTTATTATTTTTTGTATATTGGTTGTTGATTATATGATCATTAATAGATAACTTGAGGTTTATAAACTTATTTTTTTGGAAGTTTATAAATCGTCTAGGAGCTTATTTTGTCAACTATTTCTTAGGAATTTATAAGCTCTAAAACAACTTGTAAACTATTTTAAGAAACAACATCTTATTGCCTCTCCACGTAACCCTAATAACGATATATACGTGAGATATTCAGGGGCGGAGCTAGAATTTTTTTTTTTTTTTTTTTAACATTATGTTTTGATTCTTTTTTTTTTTTTCTTTTTTTGCATTAGGGCCCTTATACTTGGAATTTTTCAGCTCCCTCCGAACTACATTTCTGGCTATGCCTCTGATAATCGAAACATTTTCGAACATAGGAAACGGGAATAAGGATAAAGAAATGTACCGCTTTTGGACAGTTCCTCTGAGGGCAATACTGTTGATCGATGATTATAGGATTCGCAGCGTTTCGCATTTCCAAATTCTCGAAAAAAACATTGCTAACATAGGCTTTGCTAGGCCTCGCCCATGATTTAATCCGAACACCATTGAGTGTGTCTGTAAATGAAGAATTTGTCACTGTAATGTGATCCACTCCATCTTCATTTGGCATTTGACCAATACTTCCAATGCTGTAATAATTTTCCGAAGAGATTAATTAAAATTGAGAATAAAAAAAAAAACTTGTAATATTATCATAGTAAAAAGACTTCACATTTGATTTTCAAATTCTTTCTTATGTTTATTTTTTATATCTTCATGCATTTTGATTTATCTATCAACAATACACTAATGAGTAATTAAATACAACATCAATATACTTATTAAAAGGTTAATTGTTGGAAATACCATAATATTTTCTACCCTAATTTGTAATTTTTACACGATTTTTAGAACGTAGCAATATTATGATCTGCCATCTTAAAAATAGTTAAATATAACCCAACATTACTCATTTATAACAAATATATAGCCAAACTATGAGATCTGGAAGCTATATATATTTGAACTGACATAGCAATTGTTGGACAATATTAGATTTTTTTTAGAATGTTAAGCCACAAAAATATATATTAATAATGCTTCTAAAGTCACATGAATCTACAAACACTTTTAACCTCTAAATTACGAACTGATCATGATTTCGTCTCAAATATTGTGTTAAAAAAAAATATTTGAAAATGGCGTGAAAGTGTCCGAATTTTGCCCCTCACGGTATTTGAATCCAGATCTTCGCAAACGAAGGACTGAAAATGGTTCCTAACTTATATTTTAAAATTGGTTTTTATTTTAACCAAGTCCATTTCCGTATAATTAAAAATAATAAATTAATATACATATATACCTAATGCCGTGGCCCGGGCCGCACGTGATGTGGTCCATCAACATGTGCCTCGAGCCCGGGCCGATGGAAATGCAGTCGTCTCCGGTGCCAATGGTGCTATAAAGGACATTAACGTGGTCCGAATTCCCAATGTGGATGCCGTCGGTGTTGGGGCTGTCGTCGGGGGCAGTTAATGTCAAATGATTCATAGTTATGTTTTGGCACTCATTAATGGAAATGTGGACTCCCTCGCTATTGTACGATTTCAAGTCGTTAACTTGCACATTGTTACAACTTTGGAGAGCTAATGACTGCATTAATCATAATAATAATTTCAAGAATGTGTCAAATTGTATTGTTGCAATGAATATTAGGGTTTGAAAAATAAGTGACATGTGTAAGAAATTAGATAGTAACAATCTCATATATGTGTTCCTAATTATTCATTTATTACTAAATATAAAATAATATACACATATATACGGTTTGGTTATTATAAAAACCTTAATTATAGTAAGAACATAATAACTGCGAAGTATATTCTAATTATAATAATAAATCATAATATTTATAAAATTAAATGCTAAAATATGGCATACTTACAAAGTTAAACTAACACACAAAAAACTAATAAAGAAAAACATATATAAATACTTTGAAAACATTGAGCTTTTCTATAAATATGTGATACTCAACCCTAATTAAGGTTTAAAGTAATGGAATGGATTATTCATTTATTCTAGTTAAAAAGAAACCAATTAGAAAATATGATCCAAATGTTTGATTTTTTTAGTACTCATTTGAAAATTCCAATAATTCAAATCTTAATTAAAGAATATATATATTTTCCATATCTATAATTCACAGATAACCTAATTCAATATATATCACATCTTAGTAGTTTTTTTTTCTTTTCTTATGAAAATTCACATCTAATTATTTTATTTTTTAGAAAAATGTAAAAAAATAAAAAAATCTTTGATAGTGTGAAATGTCCAACTTACCCTTGCTCCATAGGGGCAATTCTTTCCTCCCTTCTTACATTCCCAATAACTTGATCCCTTAGCATCAATAGTGCCACCACTAATTGATAGCCCATCAATTTTATAGAATGATATCCAAGCTTGATGATTGCTCATATATTGGTAATTCTCTGGAGCTATAAGATCTCCAAATATTTTGATCTTCATGTATTTCTTGCATGCCCCGTTGAACGATATCGAATTCACGTAGAACGTTCCCCCGGGGATGTAAAGCGTGGATTCTTCGTCCGATTTGCACGCAGCATCCCACGCCTTCAAGAAGGCCGATGACGATTCTGTTTTGCCATCGGCCTTCGCCCCAAAATCGACTACGTTGAAGTCTTTAGCAATGCATATTTGCAACAATGTCAATGTTGCAATCAACACAAGGAAATATGTAAGGGAAAATGGGGCTAATTTAGGCATGATTAGGGTTTCAATCAAGAGGTAAGGAAAGGATTGGAGTTTAGTGTACAAAATAGAGTGGTGGTGCTGAGAATTTATAAGATTAGGTATGTTGTGAATTTTGTATATTTGTTATATTGTCTGGTTAACCTTATTATAATTTTTTTAAATGGGATTTGAAATCCAGCATGAATGAAAAATAGTAAGTGGACTGATTTTTTAACTCTTATTTACTATAATATACAATTATGACAACCTAATATCGTGTTTTTTTTTTCAAAATACAAGGCGTTTGGAAAAAAAAATCATATTTTTATTCTTGTTTTTCCCCCTAAAAATATACTTATTTTCTTTATTTTTATGTTTACTATTTAAAGGTTAATTGACTTAATATTCACAAAATATCAAATGATCGATAGTGCAATTTCAATATGACATTTTGGTTGGAGCCATAGTGTTCAAATTATCCGTCCAAGATTTATGCATCCCACAATTAGACTCACTAGTGTAATAGTAATATATATTACAAAGATAAATTGATTGTAATATTACTAAATCTAAATAACATTTATTACTAAAATAAAAGCTTAAAACAATTATCCATTATTAAGTTAATGTTGAAATTAAATGCTAAAGAAATAAATTTTATACCAATCTGATACTGAATCCTAATAAATAATTACAAAAGTATTAATAACCCAAAAGAAATTAAAATGAAAGCACATTCACAGGAAATTCCACAGACACATTTCCTCGAACCGATTGAGGGCGAAAGCAGATGGCTGTGGAAAATAAATGCAACGGTAGTTTTTTTGGGAGCAGAAAAATGGAGAGTCGATTTTATTCAATTTTTCTTACTATGCTGCTTTGAAAAGATACAAATGAGACTTTTCTATGCCAACAAAAAATTCTAGACTACAAAAGTAAAGACACAATAAAGATTTAGGAAAACTAAGAGACAAAAGAGATAATTGAGAGTTGCCTGCTCAAGATATAGTTTTGATTGCATTTTGCACTTAAACGAGATAGTTTGAGACATTTTTAATAACATATATAGTTTAGATTACATATTTTTTTTATATGTTTAATTGCCTCTACATGAACTTTGCTAAAATTTTGATTTTTAACCAAAACTATTATTTTGGTCAAAAAATACACAAATTTTACAAAATTTTGGAATTTAGCCTAACTCCAAAGTTCGTAGACCAATAACTTGATTTTTCGAAGTTTGATTGATGATCTAAAACTACCGTTAGAAAGCTCTCAACGGTAGCGTTATGTTGCTCGACACATAAGTCTATATTCTAACAAAAATATATAAATATAAATTTTTAAGAAAATAACCTTTAAGTTGTTTTCTAACCATTTTCGTTCATTGCAACCTAAAAACACGGACACTAATAGAAGGGTATCGTCGAGAGCTTTCTGATGGTAGTTTCGAATTGTTAATCGGACTCCAAATAATCAAGTTATTACCCGACAAACTTAAGACTTATGCCAAATTCCAAACTTTTGTAAGGTTTCATGTATTTTTTGACCAAAATTTTGGCAAAGTTTGTATATTTTTAGGCAATTAAACCTTTTTTATATGACAAAAGTTGCAACGGTGCTTTAGCATTTGAAGGAAAAACAATTCTCATTTCCATTAAAAGGAAAAAAAAAAGGCATTGTTACTGCTTTTTCAACTCTTTTTTCCTTCTTTCTGCAATTGATGTGATTTTCTCTATTCTTTTCAATTTTAATCGCGATAGATTTTTCTTAATCCAAGCAGCACAGAATACACTTCATATTTGTTAAATAAATTAATTAAATGATGTTTTCCACTTGTTCGATTTTCATGAATTGGAAGTCGTTAAAATGAATCCTCCTCTACTGCCCTCTATCTGTTCGAAGAAATTCCCCAACGACAAAAAAGGAACAGAAAACTAACTCTATTATTATTATCAAAATCAAAATTACAACTAAACTTAAAACAATCATAATTCTTCCTTTAGCAAGCTGGATTTACAACACCAGCCCTAACAACTCTAGCATTTTGGCACCGTGAAGTCGCCGTCTGCTTCTTATTCCGCACCAAATAACTCAGATTTATATCCTGCAATTTGATCTCTTCACACGGCGCCGTCAAGCTGCAAATCAACGCCAACGCCTCTCGACTCCGCGAAGTCCCCTTTACGTTGTTGTACGTAACGTTGCTCACTTTCACACCCGAGCTCTGCAATTACGCGACAAAGACATTTTATCGAGCACGTTGCATGCTACATTGTGTATCGATGATTATGTAATATTAAAATTTGATCAAGAATATGATTTTAATTACCCCATTCGGACAATGGCATTTTATCGAGCACGTTGCATGCCACATTGTGTATCGATGATTATGTGAAATTAAAATTAATTTGATTTTAATTACCCCATTCGGACAGTGGCATTTTATCGAGCACGTTGCATGCCACATTGTGTATCGATGATTATGTAAAATTGGAATTAATTTGATCAAGAATTTGATTTTAATTACCCCATTTGGACAATTCCTCTGCGGGCAATATTCTTGATCGATGATTATCGGGTTGGCTACGTTTTCCATTTGCAAATTCTCGAACACGATGTTTCTCGCGTAGTTCTTGCTCGGCTTAGCCCACGTTTTGATCCGAACGCCATTGTCCGTGTTTGTGAAGATCGAATTGCTAACGACGATGTGCTCGACTCCGGCTTCGTCGGGATTTCCTCCCATGCTTCCGATGCTGCAATAAGTTGAAAATGGATGAATATTAGAAAAAATAAATCAATAAAGTCTACTTTATTCCACTGATATACTATACATTTTTTTTCATTAAACTCTGTGTAATTCACTTTGTGATAAATAATTGATAACGGAGGGAGTATTTAGTTTCAATATCTAATATGTAGCTTGTATCTAGAAAACTCTACGTCGAAAAGTGTGGAATACTACGTGTTTGTTAAGTACGATACTGTCATACTCTCTCCTATTCAAATTATAAGTCTTCCTAGAATTGGACGCATATATTAATAAATAAAATAAATAATTTCTCTAATTAATTTTAATTTTTGGTAATTAAATATGATTGGAAGTCGTTTAAATGAAGTTCACAAAATAAAAAGGTTTTAATAACAAAGACTTAAATTGGGAATTGTGGACTAATTAATGAAAGTATAGATATCTAGGGATGTAATTTTAATTGGTATTTAAAACCAAAATGACAATTAAAGAAAAGGCTAAAACGACTTATAAATAGAAATAAGATAGACTATTAATTAAATAAAATCATAAATATACACATTATTATGCATAATAATAAAGTGGAACATTTACCTAATGCCGTGACCGGGGCCACACGCGATGTTGTCCATCGACATGTTAGTCGAGCCAGGGCCGATGGAAATGCAGTCGTCTCCGGTGCCAATATTACTATCGATAACCTTAATAAGGTTCGAATTCCCGATGTGGATTCCGTCGGTGTTAGGGCTATCGCCGGGGGCGACGATTGTCAAATTTTGCATCGTCACATTGTTGCATCCATTAATGAAAATGTGAACCGCTTGGCTATTACGCGAATTCAAACCACTAATTACCACATCGTTACAACTTTGGAGCGAGAGGGACTGCAATTAATAAAAAAAAAAGTTAAAAATTAAAAATACACAAATTATATTAGTGGCTTCGATAAATGAAAATAATATGGGTTTAATTTTAACGATTTAGGTCTCTAACATAGGTATATCTATATATATTCAATACTCGAAAGAAAAGAGAAAGAGTACTATTAATGTAGGATTTGATTGATTGAGATTACCAACCATATATTAAAAAATATCACATGTTTCGAATAATTTTTATTTTTGGATAGAAAATTTAACTCGTTTGATAAATAGGAACGGATGATCCGTTACAGTAATTTTAGTGAAAATTAATAAGAAATAATTATATAAAACACTAATGAGCACTCGATAGAAAAATAAGTTTTTTTTTTTAAAATAATTGATTTAGAGACTAAAATAATGAATGAAACCACGTACCAATTTAAAGTTCCAAAACACGTATTTTGGATCATATTCTATTAAACAAAATTTCTAAGCCTTTTCCAAAATCGAAGTATATTATTAAAAACTTCGCCGTTTTATTAAAAAGTTAATTAGGAAAAAGATAAAAAAAAAATAAATAGCAACCAAGAAAATAAATACTAACAAACAACCACTAATTAACACTATATGTTCCATCCACAGCCCAATATATTTTCTAATCTCGTTTCACAAACATTGAGAAAAAAAATATAAATGTCACACGAAGAGTAATAAAATGACGAATTTACCCTTGCTACCGTGGGGCAATTCCCTTGACCTCCTCTTTTACATTCCCAATTACTCGACCCTCTCGCATCAATAATCCCACCATCAATTTCCAACCCATTCACAAAATTGAATGCAATCCAAGCTTCATGAGATACAAAAGATTTGTAATTAATTGGAGCCACAATTAATCCAATTATTTTGAGACCAATTTTCTTCTTGCACGACCCGTTAAACGAGATCGAATTGACCATGAACGTCCCCGAGGGGACGTACACGGTCGATTCCTCGTTCGAGCTGCAGGCGGCCGCCCAAGCCCGGACGAAGGCCGACGATGAATCCGTCTTTCCATTGGCCTTCGCCCCGAAATCGACCACATTAAACAATGTCGCATCGCACGTTCGCAATGTTGCGATCAATGCTAGAAAAAATGTGTGGCAAAAAATGGCGGCTGATTTGGGCATGATTAAGTAGGGTTTTAAGAGGTGGGGAAATGAAAAATTAGGGGTTTGATTTGTGTGAAAAATTAGAGTGGTGTTGCTTAATTTATAAGTGGGAGGTGTTTATTGGCGGCTAATTAATTGATGTGGATATTTGGTTAATAAATGAATTAACGAGAGATTGGGTGAGTTTGTTATGGGGGAGATCCTAATCTGAAATAAAGTAGTGTAAATTAAGAAAGTTGGATATTTTAATGTTAGTAGACGTTCGAACAATATATAGTGATATATTCGGCAGTCAAAATTAATTTTTGGATAATACAAGATGAGAATTAATTATAACGCATATTCAATTTAAGGATCTTGTTTCTAATTATAAGTACTATTATTTTAAGTAACTAAATAAACATTTGCAATCTTTGAAAAATTGGATTGGAACATCAAAAACACTATCTACGGCTGTATATATGTTAATTACCTATTATTTGATATGATTCATTTATACTTCTCTCTTTCAATTTATGTAGCTCACTTTCTTTATTTAAAAAGAGAAAAAGAAAAAGGAAATGATTTATTTTTCTCTTTTTAAATATATTTTTATTCTGTCACCCTGTTGGATTGTAAACTTGATTTGCTAATAAGAAATTAGCAAGATGCATATTGTAAAACCATTTAAAAATATTGAGAAAATACTACACGAAAGTCAATGTAATAATTGGAGTAGTTGGTGGTTAGTAAGTAGCAGTTAAAAGGAAAAATCTAGCAAATAAAATTAGCCACAAAACTAAGTCAGTTGCTTGACCAACCGACATTGAAGCGAGTATGTATAAATTGTTGTATCAATCTCATAAGTTCACACACAACACACAAAATATTCCTTCAATATTGATATGCAAATGAACTTAAATCAACCACTGATTTTTATGTAATTTATAAATTTAGTTATCCAAAAAATACTTTTTGTGGTATTTGAAATAAAAAATTACTAATTTTAGCGAAAAATAATGATTGATGTGAACTAAATATCAACAGTGCTCACCTAACATATCGATTCTCCTATACATAGATTATTACACATTTTTCTATCAAAACAAGCAGCTCGAGGGCTCGACGACGCCGGCGACCGTGCCGGCTGCATTGGAGCACGTCGCTCGTGCCGATTCATTTTTGTAACGAATATTAACATTTTCCAATTTAATGGCATGGCATGGATTGCTTTTACTGCAGTCGAATTTCACGGCGACTTTTGTTGCCGATGTGCCTTGAACGTCTCGGTATGTCACGTTAGAGATTTTCACTCCGGATACCTATAGATTAATATATAAAATTAGTAACATAATATATATCATAATGCATGGTTAATTACAATCAATACCTATAAATAAATACACAAATTTTGCACTTATTCTTAACTAAATACGGTTTTTAATATAACAAAATACACGAATTTGAGAACTATTTAATTCTGCACATGAAATTGAATTTCCCCAAAGCTGATTTGGCTGCTTGAACTTCCAAGACATAAATCATTAAGCAGTCAATTAAGCTTTGAGGTTATTTTAATTTGGGTAAAATTCAATTTCGTATGTAAAATCAGATAATTTTTAAATTCATATATTTTTTGAGGAAAAAAAATTATTGTACAATTTAGAGTAAGTGCAAAGTTATAATTCATATTTTATAGACAATTAACCCTATATCAAAATTACATAATTCATATTGCATAAGTTTGAGAGTGAGAGAGAGAAACCTGGCCTGGGCAATTCTTGTTACTTGGACAATAGTTTTGATCAATGAGAATAGGATTTTGGACATTAGACATAATAGCATGTTGGAACAAAACATTCTTAGCAAACCCTTTGCTTGGTCTCCCCCATGTTTTTATTCTCACTCCATTTTGTGTGTTTGTGAATGTCACACTCTTCACTGTCACATTTTCCACCCCTTTCTCATCAAAATCTTTACCTAGGCTCCCAATGCTTGCATTTACACAAAAATTAATTAGTATTGCAAACTTATTAATTTTTGTAAATTAATGTGCATTAATTTTCAAAATTAGGAATTGTGAAACATGGTTTACCTAATGCCGTGCCCCGGGCCGCAGCCGACGCCCTCGATCCACAGATTGGTGGCACCCGGCCCTATCGAGATGCAGTCGTCGCCGGTCCCGATTTTAGAGTTCAAAATAGTGACCCCCGTCGATAATTGGACATGAATTCCGTCGGTGTTGGGGCTATTTTCGGTGGCCAAAATAGTCAATCCTTGTAACACCACATTTTCGCAACCATTGATCACAATATGAAACATTTGGCTATTTAGGGAAGTCAATCCAGAGATTGTCACATTTTTTGAATTCAAAATTCCCAATGTCTGCATCCCAAAATAATTCATAAATGTTAAAAAATAATTCAATAAATATTAAAAGAAAAATTGGTATCTTGAATTTCGTCTAGCAAGTATTTTCACAATATTTTATTCATATGTGGCAAAAAAAAATTCAAATTTATATAACAAATACGAATAATTAATTTATAATATTTCCCGAAAAAAAATACACAATAAAAATTATAGTATGTTGAATTTGGTCTAGCTAGTAAGCCTAGTATATTGATAATCTGTTATTTATAGGTGGCGATTTTTTTGTTTCAAAATTATATAACAAATACTATAACAATTAATTCATAATATTTCCCAAAAAATAAATCAATAAATACAAAATAAAAGTTGGTAACTTGAATTTCGTCTAGCAAGTATATTGAGAATCTTTTATTTATAGGTAGCGATTATTTTCTTTTTAAATTATGTAACAAGTACTAATTATAATTAATTCATAATATTTCCCGAATAACCACCTCCCTCCACTCCCCCACTAAACCTAAATTAACTCAATCTAATTAAGGCGGTTAATTTACACAAAAATTATGCACACATCATATACTTGACGAAACGGTTGTTGAATTATTTTTTTATGAATAATTACTAATAAAAAAATCAGAACTACAAATCTATTTACAACATATTATAAGTTCCCATATCACATGTTGACACGTGTAACGAATTTTAAAGAACTTATAAGCTCCCGACACGTAGGTACTTACCGTGGCGCCATCGGTGCAATTGCCGCCGCCGGTCTTGCAAGCCCACAAGGCGGCGCCCCGAGCGTCGAGGACCCCGCCCCGTATGGCCACCCCGTCGGCCCCCTCGAAGAGGAGCCAATCGGCGGCCCCGTGGTCGGGTGGGGCGACTAGGGTGCCGTCTACTCGGATCGTCACAACGGAGTTGTTGCAAGGGCCCTTGAAATGTAGGTTTTTGAGGAGGAATTTCCCTTGTGGCACATAAATTGTGGGTGGAGTTGTGGAGGCACAAGCCAAGGCCCATGCCTTCAACATGGCATTGGTGGATTCGATTTGGCCATTGGGATTTGCACCCAATTCCACAATGTTGTGTGTGGTGGATTGTGATTGGTGGAAAAGTACTAGGAAAAGTGTTGTGAGAAGAATGGTGGTGGGGTTGGCCATGTGGACTGTCTTGATTCTTGGTGATTTAGTGTGTGTTGTGTGTGAAAAATGAGAAATGGTGAGGAGATGGGAAGTGTTGGTAGTGGGGAGTTGTGGGATTTAAAGAAGAGATATTTATAGTTTACAAAAACTCGAGTGAGGTCGATTTTAGGTGAGGTTCGGTGGTTTGCACGTACGATTGAGTGTATATTGGTAGTGGTCTTCACACAAGACCTTACTTAAGATCGATCTCACGCAGGTATGTCCCTTTATAGAGTTTTCAATTCAATTTAAAAGTAGGAAGATTAAACCGGAAAGTAATTTTAGCCACTAATCATAGATTTCAATTTCATCTATGATTGGATAGGGAACGTTTTTATTTTATGTTATTTATATCATGAGAACCTGCAGCCGCTATAACTTTTAATGTTGGATAGTTGAGACGTTTTACGAAAATATTTTTTTGTATTTTATTAATTGTACATATATTTATATATAATATGTATTGATAAAATAAAATACATTGTGTACAACATAGTTCACACTTATTGGATGAATTTTACTTTAACTTAATATTTGACAATTTGGTAGAAGGAAGTTAGGAGGAATATTGGTGGTAGATTTAGTGTTGAATTTTAGGGTGAGAGTGTTAGGCAGGTTCGTGCAATGTCGGACTGTTTTATTTAATTAACACATGCTTCAATTTAGTAATATCTTTACTATATATTTTCTTTATGGAACTTTACGTTCTTGGTTTTGGCATCATATGCGGCTTTTGGATTCAACAAATGATCGAATTGTATTTCATATATATGTTTGAAATATTCAATCTATAATTTTGATCGGTAGAGGCGAGATAATATTTTACTATGTAAATTTAAATTTAATTCAAAAATACTAATCCTATATTAATTATACATAATAATTTTCAGTCATTTTCATTAAACTAATTATTTAATATCGCTAAAAGAGTTTGTGTTTCTATATCATAATTAAATGTGTTGCTTATCTTTAAAGAGAAACGACTCCTTAATGAAATAGTATGAATGACTAAATGGATTAATTCCTAAAAATTTAGCCCAACTCTAATCCAATTTTCGTGTTTCACATATAAATTATTACAATGAATAAAATAATTTTATAGATTTGTTACAAAGTAGCCACGTGTAAATTTTTCCGTGGCGTGTCCCCACCAAATCTTGAGCATGTTTATTGTACCAAAAAAACGAAAAAATATATGTTACTGTATTATTTTATTGAAAAGCTCAAAAGACCAGAAGCAATGCATAAAGGGTTGCTTATCCAATTTAATTAGCAAATATTTGTCCCAATTAACATGCTATAAAACGATCAGCCGTCAAACTATATGAATGTTAAAGCACGCCAAATATTTGACTAGTATAATATTATTTTATTTATTAAGCACTTAATTTGTTGCAGGAATAGGGAATTTGCATGTGAATCCACTACTTTAATAATATCACAATCTTTCATGCACCATATTACGACCTACTTTAATTAATTAATTACAATTAATTTGCATCTCTTTTAAAATTACAACCCATTAATTAATTCATTACAAAAATACACGTACAAATTAAAAGGATTTTATTTATTTATTTAAAGATACAACAAGTACAAAAGGAAATTATAGTCATGCATGTTATTAGTGATTTCTTAAAATCGTACGTGTTAAAGAAAATGTATGAAGACCGTGATACTAATTAATGACAATTAATTAGCTCTTAAATGTTCAACATATACAGAAGATTCAAATAACAGATATACACATATAATAATTTATTTAAAACATAAATTAATTAATATAATTTTCCTAAAAATACATCAAATATTAGAATTAATTCACGATTGATACAAAATATAGATCCGAATTTTTTATGTTTTCACCTAGCTATGATCAATTAGGTGAATTACAAAATCAATTTCTACCTGAATTTTCAGGGGGAAATGGCTGAATAAGGAACATGAGGAATAGTCAAATTAAGCTCTTATTTTAATTTGATCTTGACACTTCATGCACCTAATCAATCAACGTGTTTAATTATAGGGTCCCTTAATTATACATATCACCCAAAACTATAATGAAACTCTACAAGAAAGACACGTAGAGAATGTTAATTAATTAATAATACAATCCACTTATCATATGACATGACAATAAACAATGAAAGAAAGAATTTTTATATGATTAACAATTATTAACAGCACATGGTGACGATTGACTATTAATAATAATAATAAAAATTAATCAGTAGAGAGTGTTAAATAATCCAATTAATCGGCCGCTTATGAGAAGATGAATTTTGTATATGATTGACAATTATTATTAGCACATGGGAGGGTTGACTAAGCATAATATAAATATCAATATTTTGGTTTCTCTTAGTTTAGATGCATGCAGAGATCTCCGTAGGCTTAAGGTAAAGGTTTATAGAAATATAACTCGTACTAAATTAATACTCTCAAATTTATCCATTTTATTTTATTTAATAGATACAAATATTTAAAACTTGAATTTAAAGTTTCATGTCTAATTTTTATATGATAATCAAATTTATGCTTGTGTATTTCATTATTTTTCACTATATAATATATTTTGCTTAAAACATAATCTAATTAGTAGAATAATTTCGACTTATATAATATTTATTAGTTTATAATTATCTTCTCATATGCTTGCATATATATGCAATTCGTCTACCAAAATCACTAGATATATATTGTTTTTCTATTTTCTATTTTCTATTTTATTTCAAAATTCATGTGCTAGCTAGCCTAATTGTTGGGATAATATATAAACAGTGACTTAAATTTTTTTAGCAAGGACCTTTAATACTATCCTTTTCCACTAACGATGGTTAAATGATATACAATTTCTATCAATTCAATAAATAATTAATAAACTAAATTACTTAAAAAATAATTAAGTAATCGTCCAATCGACAACATACCCTGTCTCTTCATGGCAGGCAACAACAATTTCTGTTATTATAAGTTTTAGCATGTAACATTATACATTGACCAAACTAAAACATAATAACATTTTTTCAATAAATAATAAAAATCCTATGATTAATTAACTCATTCAAAATAATTTGGAAGCCACAATAATAACCCCTATAAAAACACACACACAAAAACACAAACAAAAAACCACACACAAAAAAACCAAAATGATTAGCAACAAAAAAACACAAATTTTAATCTCAATCATCACCATCTTCTTCTTCAACTCATCCAATGCAATTCCTACTTACAATGTGAAGAAATTCGGCGCAAAATCCAACGGAAAATCCGATTGCACGAAGGCCTTTCTCGGCGCGTGGAGCGCCGCCTGCGCCGCCACGGAGGCGGCGGCAATTTACGTGCCGGCCGGGAAATATCTGCTGCGAAACGCCGTTTTTTCCGGGAAATCGTGCAAGAACACGGCGATCACTATTCGAATCGATGGCACCCTTGTGGCTCCGAGTGATTACACCGTGGTCGGGAATTCCGGCACTTGGTTGAGGTTCGATAGGGTCACCGGAGTTTCCATAACCGGCGGAACCCTAGACGGCCGAGGGGAGGCGCTTTGGGCGTGCAAGAACTCCGGCAAGAGTTGCCCGAAGGGCGCCACGGTTAGTTTGAATTTAATTTTATGTTTCTGTACGCTGTTGTTCGTGTCTGCCTCTGTTCTGCTATACGGTATAAGTTAAATTTCGAGTATAAGACATTTCAGTCAAATTGGTATTGAGATTTTATTATATTTTCGTGTTGCGTCTCGTATTTTTCTATTGAGTTATTCATGCAAATTGATCTCGTTTTTTCTTCAATTTTAATTTTATAAGACTTAGTTTAAATTTATAATTACTGACAAGGGTTTTATATAATAATTTGTTATCCATTAATTTCACTTTTATTATTTGATAATTTATTTTTAAGGTTGATAATTTTTTCAAAGTTAGTCTTTTGAACTTTAATATTTTGAAATAAAAGTTAAATATGATTTATAATATTAGAACAAATTTTATTTGATGAAATAATATCAAATTTATAAATATAATAATGAGATATGGTGGCACATAAAAACTATGTGACATTTCATCCGGTATTAATTAATGACGTGAATTAGAAATATCAAATCCCTAATTCCTAGTTGACATGCATTTCATTTAATCACGAAAAGATAGCGATTCCATAGAAGAATTTTTTGAGTAATTTGGAGATAACGTTGTGAATCTTCTATTTAAAGTATATATTTTCTATTCAAACATATTGTTGAAAAAGATACTAGTATGCAACACTAATAAAAATACAAAAGTAACCTTGATTTGTTTGTATATCTTAAAAAAAGAAGTAAAGTAGGCGACAAAATTTAATAGCATCTTAATAAATGTCCATTTCCGCATACGATGAAACATTCCTATTTCAATCTCGTATTTTATTTTATATTGTAATATAAGAATGTATTTCAATTTTTTTATGCAGACTTTAGCATTCTACAACTCAAACAACATAAGCATCAATGCACTATCATCCTTAAACAGTCAAATGTTCCACATACTCATCTATGGTTGTCACAATGCCAATCTCATCAACATGAAAATATCCGCCGACGGAAATAGCCCCAATACCGACGGAATTCACGTCGAGCAATCGTCGGCAGTCACTATTTTGGGCTCACGCGTCGGCACCGGTGACGATTGCGTCTCAATCGGGCCCGGCACCACCAACTTGTGGATCGAAAACCTCTTTTGTGGCCCCGGTCATGGTATAAGGTATATAAGTCGAAAAATACGGTTTATATCTCTCTATTACCAGAGTTTGGATCCTCTGTTGCATTTGTATATTAATTTATTGTATTTACGGATTTATTACTCTAAAAAAATTGATTTAAATTCGTAATTTTAAATTATAATATAATTATTTTTGCAGTATAGGGAGTTTGGGTTGGGATTTGCAAGAGGCGGGAGTGCAAAACGTGACAGTCAAAACGGCGACGTTTAGAGGAACTCAGAATGGTTTGAGAATAAAGACATGGGCAAGGCCTAGCAATGGATTTGTTAAAGACGTTTATTTCCAACATATTGTGATAGATAATGCCAAATATCCAATTATTATTGATCAAAATTATTGCCCCGACCACAATAATTGTCCCAACGAGGTAAGATATACAACTACTTGCATTATAATATATATACAGTATTATATTTATATATGTAAACTCGAAAAAAAAATTCTTGTTATTTTTCGAATAAATGTAATTTCATATGGTTAAAAGAAAGAATATTGTTAGAATATTGCTAAGTAGTACCAAATGTATAATTTATAATTAGAAATAAGGGGAAGAATGTATGTATAATTTTTAATTAGTACAAACTTATTTTTAGAATATTTAATTGTTTGAGTAATTTTGCTGTTTTTAATATATTAATGCCGGTTTAAGTATGAATATAATTAATTCAAGAGTCTGCTTCATATATGTCAATATGTCATATACTTTTTACAAATTACAAAAAATTAAAATACGATAAATTAATATATTTAGCTGTTAAATCCAGGGTTATATATAGGAAGAGTACACATCCAATAAAATGTGTTATTTCATCAACACGCATCTGTAGATTAATTATACTCCATAATATAATACATTAGTATATCATTAAATGCATATATTATTATAAATAATATGATAACAGAATTTTTTAATCTATTTTTTAACAATATATATTTTTTTTAGGGTTCTGGGGTGAAAATTAGCAATGTAAGATATGAAGATGTGCATGGAGCATCTGCAACACAAGTTGCTGTGAAATTTGACTGCAGTAAAACCAATCCATGCAGTGAAATTACTCTAGACGGAGTTAATCTCACCTTCCAAGATAAACCGGCAACGGCGTCGTGCGCGAACGCCGGTGGAACGGCAAACGACGTCGTCGAGCCCACGAGCTGCTTAGAGGGAGAAAGATGATGACCTGAAAATTCAAAAATAGATTTGTAAATGATTGAGAATAGATTAGCAAGTTTTTATCGAAAAATAAATATTATTTTGAAATAGAGAATCTCGTCTGTATATTAAATTTTATTTTAGAAAAATATGCATGTATATGCACGACACGTATCTAATTTTAATTTTAATTTAATTAACAATGAAACCAAGTTCAAATCATTTAATGTGGCTCAATCGATTCCATTAATTAATTAATTAATTAGAATTGCTAAATATAAGGAAAAAAGTTGGAAGATCGTGGATTACTATTTAGCTATTTCCATGTGACCGGCCACGTTAATTAAAGGACAGAGAATGTTCTCGAAATGAAATGATTAATGCATTCCCATTATTAAAATCTCAGTTCTTAATATACCATATGTCTATATATAAAAATAATTGTGGTTACAACTCTGTATAACAATTATTGGACGTACATATACACTTAAATATAAATTTATGTATCCATAGTTAATGTGTACTAATATTTTCTTATTATTTGAAATTTGATGGTGTTTGCACAAATACAAATTTATATATAACCGCAATTAATTAATGTGTATTGATTGTTCATAAGTACATTTTGGGGGAAAAGAAAATAATATTACACCAATTTATGAAAATTAAGTATAAAACCAAAATTGTAAGTCCAAATAAAGTTATGATTTATGATATTAGTCCACAAATTTACCCTTATTTACAAACTTTGCCATACACACATAAAGTAGTCAATACAAAAGCTTAAGGAATATATCTTTTAGGCACAAGAAGAAGTGGCTTCTTCTTATGCACTGTAATCCCAGGATGAGATTCTTCATCTACATCTTCAATCTTCATCCCCTTTGGCAATTCCCAATCAAAAGAGTAGAGCAAATTCGCAACGGTAAGCTCCACATTCACAAGCCCCATCGGCGATCCAGGGCACATTCTCCGCCCCGCCCCAAAGGGAATAAACCCCCAATCTTGCCCTTTTAATGCATCAATATTACTATTCAGAAACCTCTCGGGCATAAACTTTTCTGGATCTTCCCAATGCTCGGGATCTCTTGCAACTGCCCACGCGTTCACATACACTACGGTTTGGGGCTCGATATCATACCCCCCTAGGGTGCATCTTTGCATTGCCTCTCTTGGAATAAGCATTGGAATTGGAGGATGCAATCGGAATGTCTCGTTTATGACTGCTTTTAGATATGGGAGTTGAGGGAGATCGTCTTCATCTACTTTACCTTTTTCGCCCGCCAAAATTCGGATTTCGTGTTGTAGTTTCTTCATGATTTCGGGTGCCTTGATCAACGCCGTCATCACCCAAATCGTCGTCGCCGCGCTTGTATCCGTTGCCCCAATAAATATATTCTAAAAAGAACAAGAAAATGAATGAGATATCAAAACATTTTTATAACCTAGCTAATAATCTCATACATCTTTCTTGCAACAACTAGTGAAATAATTTCACACACTAAACCTAATCTAACTTAATGAAGCTAAAAAAGGTTTACATTTTCCATAAATATATAATTTTAAAATAGTAATAATAAATATATGCAAGATAAATATAAAAGGTACGTAATAATATTTTGTGTCCCAAACTTTCGATATTTTGCATAAATGTAAAGACCTCATGTTTTAGCATTTTTCACAAAAATGCCCCTACACTTTTTTCCACAAAATGTCCCTCTCACAAAATCCAACCACGGAAAGATGAGTCACGTCGACCGATTCTTAAGTCGATTATAGATACATTCGTTCAAATACAATTAGAGGTGACTCATCGTCTCATCACCGAACTTTTTTATGCACGACATTTTGTTAAAAAAACGTCAAAAATTGAGTCTTTTTTTTAAGAAAAAAATAAAATTGGTCATATCTTTTAGATAGATATTTTCCAAGCTGAAAGATGAGTTCTCTTCTTTTAGAAAATGTAAGTTAGGAACATTGATAGATTTTTCTTTATAAAAAATACAAGTTCAGGATAATTGTTAAAAAATACTAAAAATTTTGAAGACTTGAAACACGATTAACCCTAAATAAAATACAATGTTATACGTTATTGTCAGATAAAATAGGCAATCCAAATTTTATAAAACGAGAACCCCCCCCTCCCACTTGCACCTCCACATAAAGACGTCATTATATAATAAATTTAAATAAAAATACGAGATTGAAACACGAATACCATTAGCAGAGCCTTGATATGCTCCCAGCTAAAATCAAAAGAGAGAGACCTCTCCTCTTTAAGCTGGATCAACGCATCCACAACATCCTTCTCCTCCTCCTCCTCCTCCCTCGTTTTATCGAGATGCTCGTCGATGAGCTCTTGATAAAACGAGTCCAAATCCCTAAAAGTCCTCTCAAACCACCCCCTATTCCCCACCACCCCATCCACCCACCCGAGCGCCGGGAAAATATCCGCCACCGACGTCGCCACCAGCACCGCCTGCGCCTCCCTCAGCATCCCGTCGAACCTCCTCCTCCGCACTTCCCGATTCTTGGACCCTCTCCCGAAGGCGATCCGGCAAATCAGGCTGCCCCCGAGCGAGACGGCCGTCTCGCTCAGGTTCACGGCTATGGAATCAACCAGAGTGGTTGATTCCAGAACCTTCTGGATCATTCTAGAAACTTCCTCCTCGCGGATGGGGCGGAAGGACTGGATTTTCTTGATGCTGAGGAGATGGACGGCCATGATCTTGCGGGCCTCGCGCCAGTAGTCGCCGTAGGGGGAGAAGGCGATGTCGATGCGGCCGTAGGAGAGCTTCTGCTGCCCGAGGAATTTGGGGCGGCTGCAGAAGGTTGTGTCCTGTGTTTTCAGCACTTCCTTGGCGAGATTGGCGGAGGAGACGACGACGACGGGGAGGGAGCCGAGCTGGAGGCGGATGATGTGGCCGTATTTCTTGGAGAGGGTCCAAAGGTAGGGGGGGAGATAGCCGGCGGAGAGGAACTGGTGGAGGTTGCCGATGAAGGGGAGGCGGGGCGGGCCCGGTGGGGCCCGGTTTTCGGGGTTTTTGGTGGGTTTGAGGAGGAGGTGGAGGCATAATAGCAAGATTGTGGGGAGAAATAGCCATAGAATT
This sequence comes from Salvia sclarea, assembly GCA_036873715.1. NCBI lineage: Eukaryota > Viridiplantae > Streptophyta > Magnoliopsida > Lamiales > Lamiaceae > Salvia > Salvia sclarea. The sequence continues at coordinate 2,766,336 of JAYJMF010000080.1, forward strand.
GGTGACATGGTGTGGTTGGATGTTGAGGTTGGTTGGTGGTGTATGTGACTTGAGAGTTGGGAGAGGTGTATTTGTAGTGGATATATAAGGTGTTTGATATAATTTGAGATTTTTTTTATATTTTTTTATGTTAGAGGAGTAAGTCGGTGGCCGGGTATTTGACCGTGTGGATCAGGGGCGGAGTCAGAAATGAATGTGGGAGGGAGTGAAAATTGAGAAAAATATCAACTAATAAGATGCTAATATAAATGAAAATCTAAGAGAATTAAAATTTTGAAGGAAAAAAAAACTACCTTTTTTACTAGAGGATGGTGGGGTTGTGGAGGAGTAGAGGTAGAGCAAGATTGTGGGAAGAGCTAGCCATGTAATTGGTGACATGGTGTGGTTGATATTGTGGTTGTTTGGTGGTGGATGTGACTTAGAGTGGGAAGAGGTATAGTGTATAAGGTGTTTGAGATAATGTGAGAATTTTTTTGTTTTTATATTTTTATACTCCCTCTGTCTTGTAAAAATAGGCACTTATCTCCTTTGTGGAATGTCCTGCAAAATTAGTCACATTTCATTTATGGAAACTTTTCCGTAATATTTTATTATTTCTTTTTAACTTTTTTACAAATTCACTCGCAATAATGTGGGCCACTTTCTCCATTCATAATAACTTTACCAATATTTTATCCACTTCCAATAACTTTTCCAATATTATTTCTTAAAACCCGTGTCATCTCTCTTTATGCATATTTTTATAGGACGGAGGGAGTATATGTTAAAGGAGTAAGTCAGTGGTCGAGTATTTGATCGTCGTAGATCAGGGACGGAGGCAGAAATACACGTATGAGAATGCGGAAGTTGAAATAAAAATAGACTATTATAGACTGGATAATTTGTTTGATATTATGTGAGAAATTCTATTTTTGGTTTTTTATGTTAAAAGAGTAAGTCGGCAGTCGGGTATTTGATCGTTGTTAATCAGAGGCGGAGGCAAAAACATACAGAGCAGGTCCAATTATTTGTCACATCGTAAGAGTTTTTTTTTTGAATAAATAAATGCAGAAATTTTTAATGGCCGCATCACGGAAGACTCGAATCCGAAGCCTTTGGCTTCGGGCATTAACCTCCTACCACTAGGCCAACACACACACACATCGTAAGAGTTTTATGAAAAAGGTTGATAGCGTATGAGTAGAATAAAATAGATTTTAAATATATGGTGAATATTGTAAGTTGTGTGGATACTAATACAGATGAATAATGATAATTATTTTATGAAACAATTAGAAATTGCGGCAAACAAATAATTGATGGATGGAGTATTTTGTATCTTCGTATATAGACATCATTTTCGTGAATATTCTCTAAATAGGATCTTGAATTATCCATAGATGCAAGAAGACACGCAAACAAAAAAAATAAAAATAAAAATTAACGGTTTCGTTGAATGGATATATATCCGACGTCGGTATCAACATTTAACAATAAACTATAATTTTGTTTTTTCATTTTAGTTTCTCCTCATAAAATGACAACATCGTAAATATCAGACAAAAGTTCGCTTCTGAGTTGAACCTCGTCATATGCTAAATTTAGGAAATCGATACATTCACCGCCTTTTATTCTTACACAATTCTTCTACATTTTTCCTATAAAAAACAAACTCAAATTCTTGTACATGCTATTCCACACCAACACGTGTCACGTGCTCTATCTATTTGAATTCATCAAGTTTGGTCTCTTCCTTTTTAGAGATATTTTAAAGAAATCATGACTATGTAGCTAGGCCATCAATAGTCACTTCTTAATCAACAAGAATTTCTAGATTATTTTATAGCATAAACAAGTTGTATAGAGTATTAATTAAATGGCCATTTTAGAGCATTTATAAATTATGACTAGCTAGCTAGCTAGTTAATTTACATTTTAATCAACATATCTATATCTTTCCAATTATTGGAAAACTAGTTGGTTATGATGATATTGCTGGAATTCGGAATTTAAATTAGAATCCATGAGAAATCTTTACGATTCTTTACATTAGAATTCTTGAGAAATCCCATTGCCGCTGTATGCCATTTATTCCATGGGGCACTATACTGCAGCGCACTCCCCTTGTCTCAACTTGACACGTGTCCATATTACGTGCTGTAATTTAGAATACAAGTAAAATAATTAACGGGAATGTAAAGTTAAAGACACGTGTCAAACCGAGATTAGAGGAGTGCACTGCACTATAGTGCTCCATCGAATAAACCCTTCCTTCTCGGGCGGCACACAGCCCGAGAAGGCCCTGCACCGCCACACGAGGGCGGCGGCCACCGCGAAGCTGCTGATCCGGACAGTTCTCGCTGCGGGCCCCGCCTTTTCCTTGAGATTCGCGATATCCTCCGCGTCGAGCTTGAAGATTTTGTAATCGAGCTCCTCGCGGGGGCAGTCGAACGCCGGCGGGGGAGGCGGAGGTCGTGGAGCTCCGGGTGAGTGAACGACGGGCGCGGCGGGGATCGGGCGGCGAGGAGGCGGCGGTCGTTGCACGGCGGCGAGGGTAAGGGACGGCCGTCGTTGAAGGTTTTGTAGGAAGATTTTGGCGCCGATTCCGTCGAATAGGATGTGATTTGTCGACATGCCTATCACAAAACCTCCACATTTGAATGATGTTACCTGCAAAACTTAATTAATTATGACTTGATTTAACTTTAATTAATCTCGATATTAACGATTTCGATTCGATGGAATTCGAGCTTAATTCATTAGTAACATTCGATGCTCATTACGCCATTCGATTATAATTGAGTAAAAAACACATTACTAACAAAATTATTCTATTCTCGAAAAATATAATTTATCTACTAAAATACATCACTTTTCACTTTTTATGATATATAGGCCCAATATTTTAGTTTCTGGGCCGAGTATACTTGGCCCAGTCCAGCCGAATTACTGGACCCAATAAGGTTAACTATATACATGCTCCAAAAATTTCATTTTATTATTATTATGCGTTAGTCTTTCACCCATGTAAGCTTTAAATTAAAATTCTAAGAAAATAACAATTTATCAGAAGAAAGAAAAACATGAGATACTATAGACCCAAACAATAAAATGAAGAGAAACAAGAATATATTAGGAGGGCTATACATTTTCGCGAACCCCTAATTTGATATTTATTTTTTATCTATAAATTAATTGGGGATTGTGGGGTTGGAGGCTATTTATTAAATATAAATACTCCCTTCGTCCCACATATTTACACATATTTTTTTCATTTTGAGATGTTCCATAAATTAGACACATTCTTTTTTGGAAATAATTCTATATCATAAGTGAGTATTTTAAACTTATGCGCGAGTTAGTCCGATTTTTTTTTTTAATTTTTTTTTTTTGTGTTTTTGAAGATAGTACTTTATGTTATGATAAATGTTACTATTCCTTTTATAGATTGATGCTTTATTCAATATAAAATAATATTAAATTATTAAAATAACACTCATATGAATGATATTATGTACTTATTAAGTGGTATTCCATTTGATATGAAATGGTATTGCCCCTTATATCTCAAGTGATACTCTATTTGATAAATGGTGTTTCCCTTGTATTAAATGGTACTCCCTCTGTCCACGAAGAGTGTTCCACTTTTGCCATTTTAGGTGTCCACAAATAGTATTCCACTTTCCTTATTTGGAAAAAATATGGTGGGATAATTTCTCCACTCACATAGTATTTTTCATTCTTTATTAAATAAATATGGTTGGACCATTTCTCCACTCACACAATCCTTTCACTTTTTGTTAAAACTCGTGTCGTCCACAAAATGGAACACTCTTTGTGGACGGAGAGAGTACTACGTACATCAAATATTAGGTGGTACTCTACTTATCAAAAATAGTACTACATATATTAATAAATAATACTAATACAATTATAAACGAATAATTAAAGAAAAAAAAAAGGACCGGATCGGACAATACCGACCTGACAGAAATGTATTTTACTAATTAATAATAAATAAATTATTTTACAGATCATATCATGATAAAATCGAATATTAAATATCTTTTAACATATGGGACCACTAACATTGAATTTTATCATGCTCAAGTGTATTCGTTTTTGTCTCCTACTTTAATGTGACCACCCGACTGTAATAATAAGTTCTAGAATGAGTAATTATTTTAAATTCTTCGAGTGTCAGGATTTCGATAAATGCATCACCTTTTATGATTAATGAATCATTCGAGTTAAACGCCATTGTTGGTGATTTTTTAGAGAACCTTGTGTTGATACTTTACACTACAAATGTATTTATTTTCACAGTTCTCACAATTTCAAGATAATTAAAATTAAAATTTATATAATAATCAATTCCTATTTATATACTATAAGGTATTTATTAATAAGAACCTACTTTCCGCAAGACATTAGAACTAAGGGGCAACTATTAAAATAACCATTTTAAGATAGTAAAAATAAATTTTGGCCTGTAAATATAAAAAGATAAAATATAGTCTCTCATTTCACGAATTTGCAAATGCGAATTCGTGAAATGATGCATTTTACACACCAATTCACGAATTTGCATGTGCAACTCGTGAAATAGAGTGTAAAAATACAATTTCACGAATTTGCATGTGCAAATTCGTGAGATAAGAGGCTAATTTTAATCTTTTTATATTGACTGACCAAATTTTATCTTTACAATCTTAAAATGATTATTTTTATACATTACATATATATATTTATATATTAAAAGAAGTAGCAAAACAAAGTATAAAGTTGGTATACATAATTTCCAAATTCTTACAAATATTATAAAAATAAGAATAAAAATAGCAAGACAATCATTTTAAGATGAGAGTTATCTTAATAAATTTTTATTTTAAATTATAAAGTAGTAATAATTAGAGTTAGGGCCTCCCGTCCCTACAGATAACCATAACACTAGAAACATGACCCGGAATTAATTCAGTATCGAATGTTAACCACCTGATGATTAGGTCCACAATTATTATCTTCTTCTTCTTCCCACTTGAGTCGAAACATAGAATAGATTTGCAGAATAGCATAACAGCCAAAAATATGTATATTAATCAGTCATAATGGACAACCAATATGCAACTAGCTGACAGTTTTAAATCGACTGAAACAATCCTTATGAATTGTCGGTTTACCTCAATACAAAATTTAATCTTACACACGAAGAACCACAAGGACCCATTGTTTTTAATTTCTTGACACTAGTCTTCTTTTATACTATCATTGCCAAATTCCGGGCCTAGTGGCTAGTGCATGGATTAGTTTGGATTACTTTCCATCCATATATTTTCAATCAAATATAAACCCATAAATCAAATACCTTTTATTATAAACGAGTACATGGAGTGATGGAGATTTCCACTTGTATGTTATAGTAATTAATATTAAGGGTGGTTTTAATAGTATAGTTTCTAGTTCCCAAAATAAAGACTATTGGACCGAAAAGAAATTAGTGTTCAGAAAGAAATTGGGAAATTAATTCCAAAAAAAAAACCAATTTCTGAAATGAAGGGGGCACGCGGACTGGAATGCGTGAAATCACGGCCTGTTGTGGTTGGTGCTACTTCACACCCGCTCAAATCCCAACTACAACTTCTTTCTTACTTTTTCAATTTTGTATTTATTTTATGTTACACCCACACTTCCCAATTCATTTCTTTCTCTCTCCATTTTCTATTTATTTTTTCCATTCGACCGCCAATATGTTATCGTTGGTTTATTTCTGTTTTTTTCAATCGTTTTCTTTCATATCATGCAACGGAAAATTCAGCATTGTATTTAATTCATTTCAATGGCAATGATGCCTAGAATTATGTAATATTTTATTAGGAAAAATTAAATTTATTGTACTTTAATTTAATGTATTTTTCAATTAGAAATGTAATTGAGAAAATTGTTGTTTATGCCCACTCTTATAAAAAACATTCTTTACATATCCATTTTTATAATCAATATCTCTCATATACCTAAAGTACAAAAAATACACTTTATGTCTCAATCAAAGGTACATTTTTCTTACAAACTCTTACACTTGTTTGTTTTTTCAACTATCAATTCATACAATCATTAAGATGCTTAAACTTTTTGAATTTATTACCTTAAATGATCAATATTTGGAGAGGACCGAGAATCACTTAATAATTGGCGGCTCAGGAGGTGAAATTAGCGGCCTACATCCTAAATTGGCGGTCCAAGATCTGAAATTGGCGGCCCACGTTATGTTTTGGCTCGGCTTGTTTTCTTTTGACTCGAAATTTTACAATACTTCGTGTTAGTTCTTTGGATAGATAAAGGTCCATGCAATTTAATCTAATTTAATATATTTCATTGATAATGGATAATGGCAGTGGATTATGTGTTTTGAAAAGGACATATTATTGACCATTGCGGCTTGATATCTATAATCTATACTATACTTAAATGTGGAGCCAAATTGAAAAATTGATTTGAAATCAATTTCAATTTTGATGGCAATTTT
>JAYJMF010000080.1:2780318-2792013 GCA_036873715.1 Salvia sclarea
ACAGGAAGGTTGTCTGGGCTTCCTTGTTGGTTTGGGCCTCCTTGCTGGGCCTAGGCCTCTGGGCCGATATCCTATCACTAATCTAGTGGCGACCCTTTTCTTTTTCACTCAACTATATTTCTTTTTCTAGTTGGCATAAACTTTAGGGTTGCGTTTTGAAGAAGCAAGCATGTTGAAAGAAACATGTTTAAGTTATCAATGTCGAAAATTACTATGGATTAGTTCATGGAGTAGTTTTGAAAGGAACTTTTGATCGAATCGAACTACAGTAATTGGATGCGGGATATCTAAGAGTCGATTTTTTATGGATTCAATATGGTCAGCAATTGCACTGCTCCTATTTTTTCGGGTATCGAAAACCTATCGGTATTTTCCCAATCAATCCCCAAATCATTAACCTAATTCTGAATTCTGAAATTGAAAAACACACAGTGGAGTCTCTACTTTCACATTCTTCTTCGCCATTCTCCACCTCTCCCAGCCCATAGGCCACAGCGCCGTCGCCACTATCCTCATCGAGTCGACGCCACGCAGCAGCAGCCCAATTCCTCGACGCCCAGCCGGCCAAACCCACGCAGGTCGCAGCCCCCATCTCCCTAGTCGGCAGTTCACTCCAGCAAGCAGTCTAATTGCAAATCTTAAATCTTGTGGTAAGTTTGCAAATTGCACACCTCTTTACTCTTCACTGCTACTACTCCAGGCGCCAGGCTCCAGCAATTAATTTTGAAGACTTTGGCGCCAAACAGTGACAAACTTGGCGTTTATATTTGTTTATAGATTTTAAAGGTTAGGGCTTTTCGACGTTTTCATAGAACAACTTGCAAATGGATAGTGAGCGATCGTTCAAAGTGTCACCGGAAACGGAGAGGTTTCTCTGCGAACGCTTGTTGGATGCAAAGCAGCCCATCTCAGAGCGATTTAGAGTCTTATTTTCTCTCCGCAACCTCCGTGGCGCCGCACCTCGCAATGCTCTCATCGAAGGTACTATCTTATATTTATAAACTTACAGAATGTCGTTCTAACTTTTTTTGCTGCAGGTTTGAGTTTATCTGTGTATGGTGCAACTTATATTCATATGTTTTGTAATTGCTATTATTGTTGGGTTGTCTTTTTTTGGTCAAGCTAGGTCTTAGCTTTGTGGAGATTAACTGCATATATTTTGGCCTCGAACTTCTACAAAATAATATCTTGCTAGAATTTATGTATTTCTCATACGAATTATACATCAGTCAGAAATATGAATTTGGAAATCCTAAGCGTTCTTTCGTTCTAGAAACTGCAGCTTGTTAGTTGCTTGATGCGAACTTCAATTGGAAAGAGTAGCTGATTAAAGCCCTTCTTTTTTCGCATGGCAGTTATTTCCCTTTAGTAAATGGAATATACAAGTGTTTGGTAAATGTTATGAGTTTCATTTGAATCCTGGTTGATTGTTACCTTTGTTTAGTCTGTCTTGCTTGGGATTGGAAAATGAGCATCGCTAAACTGTAGTTTGATGCAAATCTTTCCTTCTTCAGCAACCAGGGATACTTCAAACCTGCTTGCACATGAGGCGGCATTTGCATTGGGTCAGATGCAAGATGCTGAAGCTATCCCTGCATTAGAAGCTGTTCTAAATGATTATTCATTGCATCCTATTGTACGCCACGAGGTATATTCTTTTGAATCTTGATTTTTCTATCAAGTATATCAAGCGATTCAGTTTCTTATGATTAAGCTCTAAATAGCTCTTGTGAACTTGTGAATCATCAGGCTGCAGAAGCTCTTGGTGCAATTGGTTTAGAAAGTAATGCCCCACTTCTTAAGAATAGTTTGGCTTCAGATCCAGCTCAGGAAGTTCGAGAGACATGTGAACTAGCTCTCAGTCGAATTGATGGGTTGAAGAATACCCCTATGTCTGAGGCATCTCCTTTCTTGTCAGTTGACCCCGCTGCTCCTGCTACCTGTTCGTCTGTAGAAGAACTTAGGTAGTTACTTTGCACAAATAAAATAAGTTCCTGGTTTTTTTTTTTTTTTTTACATTTGTTTGCTTGACCAACATCTTTCTTTTCCAGGGAAATTCTACTGAATGAAGGCAAGAGCATGTACGAGCGGTATGCTTCTCTTTTTGCTCTTAGAAACCTTGGCCGAGACGAAGCTGTTTCTGCTATTGTTGAGTCTTTAGGTGCCAATAGTGCTCTATTGCGGCATGAGGTTTGTTTATGTTTCTGGTTATTTTTTAGTGTCTTGATCCGTCCCCTGGAAGAGAAAATATATTACTGCGATTGTTAACATTTTTAATATGGAATAATTAGTGGAACCATTAGGATAGATGGTGGTGTTTACCTGAAAAATAAGCACTGCTTGAGTAATTCACTTGTAGATTTTATATTAGAAGTTAATACTGGTATATTTTCAATCAATTTTTTCTTGTTACCGATGTACTCGAAATGATTGCCAAAAGAGATGCCATTAGCTAGCTGTGGTAACCTAAATCGTGCGAGAACCAATTCCTTACAATGAAAACAGTGCACTCTTAATGTTGGCTATCTTGAAAAGGATTTGCTGAATTTGAGATCTTTGTATAACTTTATCCTATGTTGCATTTCTTGATTTTGTTGCTGGTAAATGACTTTGAGCTAGCAACTTTCAGCATCATGTGTTCCTTGGAATGATAAAATATATTTTTGTAATAGGTCTTTCTTCTCTTGCCTAATGTAACTTTAAAATTCTTTTTGTCTTGTGTACAATTCTCTTGCAACTATCTAATTTTGATTGATTCCAGGTTGCCTATGTCTTGGGCCAACTGCAGAACAAGAAAGCTTCAGATGCGCTTTCCCAGGTTCTTCGAGATGTAAATGAACATCCTATGGTTAGACATGAAGCAGCAGAGGCTCTTGGTTCTATTGCAGGTTCAGCTTCTCTATATTTGAATTTGCATGCGTATAGAAGTTGAAATTTATATATAAATATGTCGACAAATATGTGGACTTAATTTATTTCAAGGAAAAATATAATATGGTCTGAAATTTATGCTACTTCAGTCTTTTCATATTGGGAAATCTAGTGATCATAATCTGTCTTTAGTATAGTCTGCTTAGCTTTTGAGTTCACATTTTGTCTTTATATTGCATTTATCCTCTCACGATCTTATAATGTAGATGAAGAATCTATTGCTCTTCTTGAGGAGTTTACCAAGGACCCAGAGCCCATCGTTTCACAGAGCTGTGAAGTTGCTCTGAGCATGCTTGAGTTCGAAAAATCTGGAAAATCCTTTGAGGTAAAAGAAAAAAAACACTGAGATTCGGATATTTTATCTAGTACGTAATTTTCGTCTGAGATATATTGCTCTTTTGCAGTACCTCTTCTTGCAGACGCCTCAAGCTTCATGCTAAGTTTACTATTCTCAGAAGACAATGAGAAAACTATGGAGGTGTTGAAGATCCAAATCCTTTACATCCATTGAGAGGTTGTGATACACATTTATATATTTTTTTTCGAAATTTCTACCTATTATGGAGATAGGAATGAAGTTGCTCTAATTTTGTCAACATCTTTTAACTGATGATTGTGATGTCGGTGTGACATGAGATAAATTTGAGATACCTTGGGAAGGTTACATATGTATTCACACAAGTGTGAAATGCCATGCAATAGAAAATACTTACGGTAAATCATTATGGGTTAATAGAAAGTTGTTTGATAAAATTGATTTAGCAAATCAAAAGCTGAAGAGACAATTTAAATGGTAGTACTGTTTTGTATCTCTATCTCTTCAGTTGACCCATATATGTTACAAGGGGCGCGCGCATGCGGTCAGATTCGCCCGCAATGTATACTGCTGGATTTATTCATTTTGTATTATGTACTAGAATCTACAATATAATTATTAGTTGTATAATTGAAATAGTAGAATAGTGCTACACAGAAGGCATAAAAATATGGGATAGATGACCCAATGAAATTTAGGTTGCGCTTAGAAAATGTCATTATATAAAAAGCTTCTTTTTTGCTTTAATTTTATTTTACCTAGATTCCATGACATATCAGGACCGAGGTTGGTTTACATATTTTCTAATCCCTTGAAATCGACGGGAGAGCTGAAGAGAGATGAGTGATAAAGTCGGATGATACAGAGAAATTAATTTCTTATTAATTTTTATTGTCAACATGTCATTTTGATTGTCATCTAATCTTAATCTTAGGTGGTAATTGGTATGATGGAATGGAATAAGGAGGGAATGAAATGAAGGAGGGAATGGAATGAAGAGGTGAATGGAATGACAAACTTTGTTCATTCTTATGCTTGGTATGCACAAGGAATACGATAGGAATGGAATCGTAATTCCTTAATTGATTCCATTCCTATGCTTGGCATAACAATTAAAAAAGTAATGGAATGAAATAAAATTATTTGTATTTTCACGTTTTCTATGTCCCTCTTTCTCCATTATGTATGTGTGTATTGTGTGCAGTGTGTGTGTATGTGCAGTGTGTGTATTGTGTGCAGTGTGTGCATTATGTGCAGTGTGTGTGTGTGTGCAGTGTGTGTTTGTGTGTGTGTGTGTGTTTGTATTGTGTGCAGTGTGTGTGTGTTTTCACAAAATTATTATTATAATTTAATATTATTATAAAAAAATAAATAAATATTATATAAGGATAATTTTGTGAAAAATATAAATTTAAGGAATAATTATAAATAATATTATAAATAAATAGGAATAGTTAATATATGAATTATGAATTTGATGAAGGAATCAAGGAAGAATCATTGAAGGAATGGAATGGATAATACCATGTGTTTTGAAAGGAATGGTTATTCCAATGGAGGGGGATTAGTGATTCCAAAGGGAATGGTGATTCCCATGAAAAAATTATACCAAACAATGGAATGGAATGGAGATACGAATCACCATTCCATTCTCACCTCCATTCCATCATACCAATCACCACCTTAGTTATTCATGCGACTGCCATGGCAGTTTGCGATTTATGAGAAAATCTAAAAGTTTACAATATTTATGAATTTATGGAAATAGATCACGTACGTGAGAATAGTATTTAGTATAAAAATTAAGAATGAATCATGACCTTGTAAGTATCTATACCTAATCGTTAAATTATTTATGAACATTAATCGTGAGACAAATTAAATATATATAAATATAAATTACGCATGCACGACTTAATAAATTTAATGCACAAAAAACTCCGGAAATAAGCACTCTAATTCGAATTGTGGATTGGACGAAAATTTTATTTTTATCAAATATTAATATTTTATTTATCAATTAAATTTTGTATATATATTTATTAATTTTATGTTCTTATTCATCATTCTCAATTCTCATACTAAATTCCATTATCAACCTAACCGAATCCATCCATCATTAACTTAAAAGATACAAATAAAATATACTTATAATTATATTAATGAAAATTTAATGAGTTAATAAAAATGAAAAATAGGATAATGTGGCAGAACAAAAGAAAGGCGGTTGAGCTTAGACCAAGCAAAGAAACGTGTCGATGCCGGAGATAGGTTCCACGCCACGCAAGCTTTGTGTTGATCGATATTTATGAAACCACAGAAAATGAATATTAGAAAGAATTAAAAAAGAAAATGAAAAAGGAGTCGAGCAACGGGAAGACGCATGGAGAGTTGTACTCTCCGGAAAACGCTGTTCACATAAATAGCAAAAATGAGGCGCATAGCCAAGGAGAGTTGTACTCTCCACAAAACGCTCTTCATATAAACAAAGCAGATAATTACAAGAAACGTGAGGAGGTAATACTTCATTCTTTACATATATGTTGAGATACATTCCCATCATTTCTAAGCTAATTAGTTTTTAAATGTAATTACTCCCTCCATCCCATAAACTAAATACTAACTTTTTTCAAAATTTGAATCTTCCAGCCTAATGTGTCTCATGCTAAAATATACTCCATCCGTCGCAGTCGGTTTGTCACATTTTAATCGCTACAGATTTTAATAATTTTGTTGACTTTAGTTGGTAGTATGTATTGAGAGTTGATAAAGTGTACTGAACTTAAAAAGGTAGGTTAAAATATTTTCATGAAAGAAAAGTCACAAGTTGTTCGTGGACGAAAAAGGAATATGCAGGTCATATAAATGAAGGGAGTATTTAATTAGTCCAATATATATTCAGAATTTGTCAATTGGACCATCGTGTCAGATTTAATATTGGAAAAAATGAAGAAAGGATATAAAGATATCTAAGTTTGTGTCAGATTTAATATTGCATTCATGGTTTTATTGTTTGTTGTATCATAATGAAACTTCAGTTTCATATGTCAAACATGTTGTTATTTGCTGGTTCCGACGATAAATTGCCTCTTGTTATTTTCTTGTAAAATTAATGAACTATTTTTAATTCAAGTGAATTTTTTGTCTATTTTTGAGAAGAAGAAAATTAGTTTTATGAAGTGAGTTATAACTGATGCATATGTTTGATGATTGTCATGTCAGGTAGGAAAAGAAGAAGAGAAAAGCAACAATGAAGAATATGAGATGCGGATTAATCCCAAATCTTCCTCCAAACTATAGTTTATATATAATATAATTATGAAAATACCAATGTAATTCCGTGTGTTTGGTTTCTTCTACTTAATAATTAAGAAATGCCTTTATTAAGGATGTTAATTTGTATGATCACTGATTATAGACGCCCATTGATTTTTGGTCGAGGATTCTGCGGTTGGTGTATATTTCCTCATCAATGCGCCGTAGCCAACAGATGGGCTACACCCTGGAGTCGGGCTTTTCTGGGCAATCCTGTAATCGATGATTGTTCCGATCGCAGCATCAACCGCGATTTCACGGTGATTAATCAGCACTTATGACAAATAGGACATATGATAGCCTCTTGAGGTCATGCCTGCCACTTGGAGTTTTGATGCCATGCAAATTGAGGCAAAATTTATGCAACATGCGGATCACCTGAAGAACTCTCATAATTCACAAAAGTTTTAGATTTCGACGAAAGCCTAGTATTTATCAGGTTTGGAAAATATAACGTGATCTCGGATCTGGAAGGAGGCGTTACGGCAAACATAGGTGTGTAGTGGCCGCATTGTGACTGTTGGAGAAAGAGTGGAGGGTGGCGGCGTATTGGGAGAGAGAGAGAGAGAGAATATGTTTGATTAATTGTTTGAAATGCATTTTGGAGCAAACGTGAGAATAGCGAATTTGAAAGAAAAAAAAAATTGAAAAATATAACCTTATTTTTTAATAAACTTGAAACTATGACCATTATAGATTTAAAAAGATTTTAATGTCCATACAAAAATTTATATGGTTTAGTCCGAAAAAACCATGTAACCGTGTAAGTATTTATTTTGGGTGAAATTGTGTAGTAGTGTGAAAAAACATGACTATTCAGTTTCACCCGAATAAACCATAAAACCGTAACTGTGCGAGTGCATTATTTTTTGTGAAATCGTGTAACCGTGTAAAAAGACGCCAAAAAGAGGAGGGTGGGTCGTGGGCTAGACGAAGACGGCGGCAGATCTCGGCCAATTTGGGGCAGCGATCACAGCAGCGGCGTGCGAACGCAGCAGTGATGTGGTATCTGCCCGGCCAATTTGGGGCAGCGATCACAGCAGCGGCGTGCGAACGCAGCAGTGATGTGGCGGTGACCGATGGCTGGCAGAGGACGCAATGTAGCAGCGTGCAAAGGGACGCAGCCGTGCAACTTGCTGCAGCATAGAGGTCGGTGGTGGCGGGATGAGAGTATTAGAGTTAGCTCAAAATTAGTTAAAGTTAGCTCAAGTTAGTTAGTTAGCGTCTGTTAGTCCGCTAGCTAAGACGTTTACAATTTCTATTAGGTTGTTAATTTCATGTTAAGTACAGCTATTGTAGTACCCCGAATTCCTGTAGCAGGAATTAGCGCGTAAATAAGTATAGTTATGGGTTCATTAACTAGGGCATTTGTCACAGCCCGGCCAACTAACCATGATTATGACTAGGTAATCGGGCCGCGACTCAGGGATTAAACGAGGAAAAAGGGAAAGCTTCTGAAGATCGAATTTGTCATTATCGTATTTATACCATGTCCCGTGTTTTACACAGGCAATGGTATAAAGGTGATTTCCTATCTTGTTCTTCACGTGAATTAGTAGAGCATACAATTCATATTCCATCGTAACCACGGACTGCAAAGAACAAATACTCGATTTAAAAAAAAAAAAAGATTAATACAATGACTAAAGCAAATATAATTAAATTACCTTAGATGACGTAATTTTGTTCATGTTGATCTTCAAGTTAACGAAGTTCCTCTCCGTCTTAAGTTGTGTCTCTAAACATGTGTTATAATTTGCTTCAAAAATAGCATACTTTGGTGGCTGTTCCATTTCTAGGACGTACTCACATTCTGAAGGACAGTTTCTGCAATTGGTATCGCAATCTATGGATCTCTCATCAATCATGTCGTCTCATGCTGCTCGTAAAACATCATCAAATCCATCTTGTTCGTCACCATGAAAATATATGGTAAGGGGAAACTCCATAATAGTGTTCATTTCATCTATATAACAACAAAGCGAGCATTTACTTAGATAAACATATAGGAGACATTAATCAAGTCATTTGAGCAAAATATACATGAAGTTAGGTTTTGTGTGATTTGATAATAGAATGTTATTGTTTTAGGGTTTAATTGGAAGTTTTTAGAAAGTCTATTGTGTCTAGTTCACTGTGAAAAAAGGGCTTTACTCAAATATTGTAAGTGATTTGGGTGTTGTAAAGATTTACTAAAGTGTCGTATTTTGGGACAGTTTTGGCCAACATTTTGGGGCAGTTTTGGGTAGTGGTTTTGTATAATGACAAAAAATATATCAAATATTTTTAGATGAAAATGTGCGATTAAAATCTTTTGAATGACCCTTTTTTCATGTTTTACTCATGCTTTTCGAAAACTAAGAATTATGAATGAACTTGAAGAAGTGTTATATGCCTAAATTGAACTTATAATGTTTTGATATTGAATTAGGAGTATTCTTTAGAAAATCCGTAACTTTTATGCTAAGAAAGTATAAGTTAAATCTTGCTAAGTGTAGAAGTAGAAATGTTCGAAAAAGATATGCTATAAGAATTATTAAGCCAAAGACACGTAAATACTATGTCTATATGAATAGAGACTCTGGCTACTAGAATTGGGAATGAAGAAGTAAAAATGCTTAAGAACTTATATTTTGAAAAATATATGGTGTATAGGTGCTTCTCTAAATGAAAACATGTTATGTGCTAGTAAAATATGTGTACAAAGTCAATATAAGAATAATATAAAATGTGTATGTTAAAAGCTATAAGTTTTATTTAGTTATATGTACTAATGATAAACAATTGAGCCTTAGTTTATTATGTGATATTTGTTTGATTGTGATGCTTATCTAGCGTGCACTATATGAATTATGTGAATACCCTTGATGTACGTTTTTTGGAATACTTATATGATCTTACTAAAGTGTTATGAATATGTGACAAGAAATGGTGTATACATTTATAAATGTCTAGGAAATAGATCTAAGCAATGGAAAACTATATATTGTAGTTAATTGTCAACAAGAGTGAAATGTGAATATGTTGTGGTGTGAAAATACTTTATTTCTCTTGATTGTTGAGATGAGCTTGATGATATTTATGTGCTATTTAATTTGCTATATGAGGTGTCATGGTATGTTCTTGCCCAACTTCATGGTAGAATTGATAATCAATGTGTTTAAAGTGTTAAAATGCGAATACTTGTTAAAATTGGAATTTCAAGAATCTGTAAAGTAGCTTTCGTGAATTTTAAACCTATTTTTTAGAATTTATTATTTTCCCAAACAACTATGTGTTAATATTCAATATGTCTAGTTTTTTTTTTAATTTAATTTCATGATTTATAAAAATGTATAACTAGGATAACAAAATTATTATAGATGAACTATCAAAACTGTCATTGTGTTTAAGGATTTCATTGCAAGGGAATCCAGAAGGCTCGATGACATTAGCGCAGAGACCGGCTGTGGACGTCTCGATGACATTTCCTGCATTTTTTTTCTTGAATTACCTATTACATGTGGGATTTGTAATGCCGAGAATGAAATTCATGATCACTTGTTCTTTAAATGTAGGAAATTACTGAGTATATGGGACAAGATCAAACGATGGTTGGGACTTAGACGCGAAATGAACACAATCCAAAGTGCCATTAAACATCTCAAAAGAGAGAAAAAAGGAGGTTCAGGAGTTACAACCAAGGCGAATAGATTGGCGTTGGCAGCAACGGTCAATCGCATATGGTACGCACGAAACCAACTAGCTTTTGAGAAAGTCCCAATTGATGTGTGCAAGATTGTGGATGCCATAAAGAAAGATGTTTACACCATCTTGTATACTTTGTTCCCCGTGAAGAAAGTGTTGGAACATCTCCCTCATCGGAGAATATGATACTTTGCGCTATGTAGTAGGAGTGGAAAATCTAATATAGTGGGTTGCCACAAATTTGGACTACTCGATCGCTCTATGCTTGTAATGCATATGTATATAGAGGGCTTGATTGTATTATAGCTTTAGTTAGTTTCCCGGAAATATGTCATCTATCACATTTCCGAGTGTCTATATTTTGCGTTCTTCCCTATTCATGGGACCATTTATATATTTGCACGTTCCAATCAAAAAAAAAATGAACCATTTTTATTTTGGCTTCAATTAGTTGTGTGTTACACTAGAAACTTCTAGGTAGACACGAAATTGTGGATTCACACCTAACGAAATATATTTTGTTTGAGATTTTCACATTAAATTTTATTATAAAAAAATATATCATTTTTAATATGTTTGCAGCAAGAGGGATGCAAGAAATGACCCATTTTACTGATATGACACTATTTTTATTTGTTATTGCCCTTCTCATTACATTTTGGTCGAGCTGCTGAATCGCCACATTCCACAACGCCGAGAGAAATTTATTGAAAATTGTTATTATAGTTATCAAATAATTTAAATTTCTTATAGAAATATTAATGAATAAGTGATGTTTTGTATTTGTATGTCCTATATATGTTCAATAATCATCTAAAAATCTATATTTTAAAATTAATACAAAAATTACTTTTTAAAATTATGTTTAAGATCAGAATTCTAAAATGGAACATTGTACTGGTTATATTAATTGCAGTAAGAATTGTTGTAATTAAAAAATAAAGTAAAAGAACACAAAATAAAATCAATTTATTTTTCTTTAGATAATATTCAAAGCCCAACCTAAGTACGAGCCAAAGCCCCGATTCGAGCCAATTCGTCATTGGGGGTCGTGCTCAGTCGAACCCAACTTTTCTCGAACCTACAAATATATAGGAGGCCGAGATGGATTTTACAGCTCTACGCCTCTACACTAATTTAAAATCCATTCGTGGAGTTAAAATAATCTTATAGACAAAAAAGTTTAAATCCAAGTATTGATGGAAATCTAGGAGCATCAACAATACACATACCAATTCTCACAATTATCAAATATAGAGATGTAGAGAGCAGCATCAATGAAAGTTCTGCAAAATAATATCTTTAAACAAAATTCACATATTTTGTTGTATCAGAAGCATATAAAGAAGCAAACTCTGCTTGCAACTCCAGGGATAAACCTTTGGCTCTTCTTAGGCTGCACTAATCCTCACTCTGCAATGAAAACGCATCAAACCATCAGAGAAT